>JAOWBW010001081.1:0-67004 GCA_026119855.1 Campanula takesimana
TCATCTTCCACCACTCAATTTATTCACCAACACTACTATTTACCCAACTCATTCTCTCTCTTCATTTTCTACACATATTTTACTTATTTTATTCATTTTTTCTTAATTATTGTGCCAACCTCTTAATTCTCAAGTGGAGTGGGACGGAGGTAGTATACTATTATTAACACACTCCTTCCGTCCCACCTCACTCGAGAACCTAAGTGATGGGACACAAAATTCTAAGAAAAAGTATAAGAAAGAATGTGTGGGAGGAAATGTTGTGGAGTATAAAAGGTAAAGTAAGAGAGAGAAATGGGAGGATTAGTATTTGATTGTTGTTGTGAGTGTAAAAACATTCCATTTTGGATAGTCTCAAATGAAGTGAGACGGTCAAAATGAAATAAATCTCAAATGAGTAGACGGAGATAGTATATACTAAATATCATGATGACCTAATACTAAATAAAATTACAGTTGTCGTCATGCATATTTGGGTTTGTTAAAATCCTAACACCAGTATTGGTTAGTCGAGTAATCTCTGCGGTAGATTATTCGTTTTGTTGATTGTTCCGTTGCGTCTGTTGGTATCAGAGCTAGTATGATTCTGAGAAGTAGCTGCTAACAATGATGGTAACGACAACAACATCAACACAACTTCTCTCACGGCGATTCAAGTTTTTCAACGATCGATGGATAATTTGTGGAAGAAATTTGTGAGTTGTGCATGATTTAACCCTAAGGCACGGGTAGGGGATCGTA
Organism: Campanula takesimana; assembly: GCA_026119855.1. NCBI lineage: Eukaryota > Viridiplantae > Streptophyta > Magnoliopsida > Asterales > Campanulaceae > Campanula > Campanula takesimana. The sequence continues at coordinate 742 of JAOWBW010001081.1, forward strand.
GAGAACCTACAAGTGGACAGTCACCACCATAGTCCTAGGCCAATAAATGGAATCAGGTTCTAACATAGAAGACGGCGTTACAGTTGGACCTGTAGATCATAGCCAAAGATACAGCTCCAGAATTATCAAATTCAGACCAATTAATATTAAACTGACTCCAGATTAGATGGGTGTTCTTTGTTGAATCAGAAGATGAACAAGGCGATATTGAGAAAAGAAGCTGATTCAGATTTTTCTGATGGAGAAGACGCAGGTGCAGTTTGGACCGGTGGATCAGAATCCAAAAGAATATAGAAACTTCATATTTTATGTTCTTGCCTTAGAGGAGTACAAGGAAAAAGTTATGAGACTTTATCGATAGAAATTGTTATACGCAAAGTGTGCTGGAAGAAGACTTTACTCAAAATATATTTTCAAGTGGGACGGTAAATAAATCATTATACGTTCAATAGTGTGCGAGACTTTATTTAGTCAAAGCATCTTTTCCATGGAGCACGTAGCTGAACGGATGGGGACATACAAACTGCAGCGAAGCAAAATAGTGGGGTTTTTTAAATACCAGGTACCCAAGGGATCGAGACTGGGGGCCGAGTCATTTTCAAGTAGAGAGAATGATGTAGTATGAAATCAGGGCAAGACAAAGATTTACATTCTGCACTTTGGCACGACCGAGCGTAGGATTTGGCCGGACTTGCAAAAGGTTAAGTTTGGCGGCTAATTAGGAGTTAGTCATGCCAAGAAGTTTAGGATTTAACGCTTTCTTTTTTATTTTGTTTCCCTTTTGTTTTCTTTTATTTTCCCTTTTAGTACTTCTTTTTATTGTGTAACTAGTTGTAGTTTTCGTCGATAAGAGATCATTAGGGTTTTGTTTATTTTAGGTTTTGTTTAGCAGTACAAATAGTTTTGATGGCTTTTTATTATTTAGACTTTTGATAACTAAAATTATTGTTTGTCGTCATTGTTAGCAGAATATTTGAATTTAACCAGACTCTATACCAACAGACGCAGCGAACAATCAACAAAGCGAATAATCTACCGCAAATATTACTCGACCTAAACCAATACTGTCGTTAGGATTGAAAAAGCCAATAGGCACAGGGTTTGAACCAAAATATAGCACGACGATAATTAAATAATTTTTATTATCAAAATATGAACAATACAAAGCCATAGTAAACTATTTATACTACTAAACAAAACCCTAAAAGAAAAAATAAATAAACCTAATGATCTCCTATCGACAAACTACCCTAGTTCAATAACTAAAAATTACTAAAGGAAAAAGGAAACAAAAAGGAATAAAATCTATCTATAAATATTAAAAGCAAAGAACTTTTTCAGGCCTCACAGCGCGCCACGTCATAATGCCACGTCATAAAGCCACGTGGCACATTCGATTGGTCGGCATATTTTTTATGCTTTCAATAAAAAAAAAAAAATCCTACCTTTTTAATATTTTGGCTAAATCAACATTAGACTTGAAATTTGAATTGGAAATTTTAGCATATCCTACATTTTTCAATAAAAAAAAAAAAAATCATAATTCTAGGATTTTTATTGAGCCTATTTTACTATCATCGCGTGATTTTGAAGGTATTTTTTTTGTTCCAGAATCTTTTTTTCTTCAAAGCCCTTTTAAAAATATGAAATGTGTGCTAATATGGGCAATTTTTTTTTTATTGCAAGTTTAGAATTTGGTGTAAGATTACGAGCTATTATGCCATGTGATAGCAATTAACAGTCTTCCTTTGAGAGAAATTTACATTCTTCTTTTGAGTTATATGTAAGTTCTATGGAAAGTTCCTTTTTTTTTTTACGTGTTTTAATTCTCTTTTGACTATTAGCTTCCTACTTGTTATCATCAAATTTATTTTCGTATTACAATTTTTAAAGTTTATTTGAAAAACTACTTCAATCTTACCTCTAATTAGGACGTACATGGAATAATGGTAAAGTTGGGTATGCTTATTATAAACCACTCCTATTACCTAGATTTGATTGATCCCATAACCTAATTTTATCTTTTGTGGACTTTAGGATATTTGTAAGAAGTGTAAACTTCATTTTTAGAATAGTCCACTTTGATAGTATAGGCTTTAGATTGATAGGCTGAAAATTTTCTAAGTCTGGAATTTTAGTGGTCAAGACCTTGACCGTGAATTCACTTGACCGTGAATCAGTTGACCGGAATCAGTAACCGTGAGCTTTGTGGCATACCTTGACAGGTCACATTTGACCCCTCGACCGCAAGCCACTCGACCGTGAGGCTTGACCGCAAATGATGAAGTTGTCCAAGACCCAAGTTTGTTCAAACTTAACCATGGTCAAACTATGGTTAGTTTAGAACGTTGCAGAACTTGGATCCCAAGTAATTCAAATTTGAATTCATCTAAGTGGGACCACCTCTTATCTGCAAAAAGGGACAAACTCAGATTGAGCTCCAATCAGAATTCAACAGCTCATTGTCCTTCAACTTGGAGCCCAAGTAAATCCAACAGCTATTTTCTCATTCAAGGCTATAAATAGCCCTTAAGTTCTTCATTGAAGAGTGCTGAGATTCTAAGAGAGAAATTGCTGTTGAAATACTTGGTGATTGAAGATCATACTCAAGATTTCCAGAATCCTTTGAATCTTCAAAGAACTCACCTTCAAACCTTCAAAGATCTCCAGCAACATTCAAGTCATCTCAAGCCTTGTAACACTTAAGATTCATTAGGCTCTACAATCACTTAGATTTTAAAGAGCTTCTGATTCTTACACACACACTCACCCCAATTGATCAATCACATAGATTGAATCAAAAGGGATACACTGGTCTAAGTCTAGGATTTATTCTTCATAGAAAGTAGGTGTTGATTCAAAGCTTCATCTCTGTAATCTGTACACTCAAGAATCAATATATACCTCCATTCAAAATCCAAGACTGACCATCTTGGTAAAGGACGTAGATCTTTTAACAGATCGAACCTTTCCAAATACTTGTGTCATTTTACTTTCTGCAAATTTACTTTAAGTCTTGTTCATCTTGTTCCTATTGTTCTTCACTTGTTCATATTAATCTTGTTTGTCTTTTAGTGTTTGATCTTTCAGATTTAAGACAATTGTGAATTGTGTTTGTTTGTCTACCTCATTGCCTAAGTTAAAATCTGACTAACTTATCTTTTGCCAAAAACTTCTAAGACAACAACTTTCAATCTCTCAACCATCTGACCGCAAATCTCTGACCGCACATCCTTGACCGCATCTTTCTTGACCGGAACTACCTGACCGTGAGAAAGAATTCACTTAGAGATTTTCATCAAAACAACCTTACCTTATTTCTATCGAAAACTTCCGCTGTGCATATTACATCTTGACCGCACGGTTTATTACTTGACCGCAAAACTCAAGATTGTAAGCACTTGGTTGAATTTTGAAAAAGGGTTGAAATTTTAAGTAGGCTATTCACCCCCCCCCTCTAGCCTCCTTTCATACCCTTGTTGTGTCTTTGGGACCAACAAGTGGTATCAGAGCAAACACCTTATAAAACTTCTGTTTTTCAAGCTTAACAGCTTGGGTGCCGATTCAAAATGGCAAGTCAGAAAACTATGGCAACGGTTAACTTCACTCACGTTCCAGCGTTCGACGAAGATAATTTTGACGTATGGAAGCACAGCATTCTAACTCAGTTCTACTCCATGGACGAGCAACTTGGTGATTGTCTTACCATTGGACCATACTTCCCAATGAAAGCTAATCCGGATCCAGAAACCAATGGTGCAAATCCGACTATCAAGAAACCAAAAGCTGAATGGACCGATGAAGAGAAAAGACTGGTTGGAATGGATGTGAAAGCAAAAGCATACTTCTAAGTACCTTGAGTACGTCACAGCGTCGACAGATCATGGAATGTTCTACTGCAAAAGAACTTTGGGATGCAATTGAAGATTACATCGAAGGAGATCAAGCTTGCAAGGAAAGCAAAAAGTTTGCAATTCAAAGAAGATTCAACAACTTTGCTAAGATCCCCGGTGAATCACTAAGAGCCACTTATGATCGTTATTGTGAGATCGTGAGTACTTATACAGCACTCGGAAAGAAGCTTACCAAGAAAGAAATCAATGTTAATTTTCTTGCCGCTCTTGGTTCGCAATATCTACACAAAGGAAACACTCTTGAAGATACCAAGCTACTAGATGACATGTCTCTCAGAAGCCTCTATGCCAACCTCAAGGTCTTTGATATCAAGCTTAACAACATTGCTGAAATGGAAGGAAAAACAAAGAGCTTATCGTTGGTTGCTCAAAAGGAAGAAGTGATCGAGGAAGAAGATCCAAAAATCTCCACATCTGATTTATTAGATATGGATGATGATGACTTTGCTATGTTCGTGAAAAGATTCCAAAAGTTCAGAAAGACAGCAAGACCCGGATCATCAAGCAAAGCTCCAACAAGGTTCTCAAGGAGCACTCAACAAGTAAGAAAGATACTCCAACTTCTCAAAGAAGAAAGAGGATCTCGTTTGTTTTAATTGCAGGAAACCGGTCATTCGCATCAGAATGCCCAATTCCCAAGTATGAGTATATGAAGAAGAAAAGCAACTTCAATCCAAGATACTCAAAGCAAAAGGGGATGGTTGCTGAAGAGGACTCTACCACAAAAGAGTTAGCTACCTGGATAGAGTCAGATTCTGATGAAAGCGATGAGGATTCTGAAGAAGGTCACATCTGTTTGGTCGTTCAGTCCGATGATGAGGATGATAATAAAAGTCGTCGCTCACCAAATGCAAAACCTAAACGGATAAGTTATACGGCCGATGAACTTGCAGAAAAGGATTCCTAACTCCGGTTCAAAAGAATGGTGATCTTCTATTTTCAAGATGTGATGTGAGTGCAGCAAAGAAGGCTCTACTAAACCCCAAAGTGAAGGAAGTTCTGTCTACCACACCTCAAGTCAAATTTGACATTTCCCCCGATGAACAAGAAAAGATGTTTGCAAAAGCTGAACAGGTAATTAGTAAATTCTTCTCTGGCATGAAGGAAGCTTTAGCACTTTCAACTGAAGAAATTTCCCAGCTTAAGACGGAGAAATCTCTACTAAGATCTGAACTCACCCTCCTTAAGGAGCAGATCAAGAGTATGACTCCTCTTACTGATCGAAACCGTTTCTTAGAAGAACAAAATGCCATATTTAAGGTTAAAAACGAAGAATTGGTTGCTGAGATAAACGACCTGAAAAGGATCACAATGAGTGGACCAATTCTCGTGTCACTATGGAACAAATACTAGAATCCCAAAAGTCTAGTGGTGATAAAGAAGGCTTGGGATTCCAAACTAGTGACAACTTTAAATGTGCATCTTGTTGTGAAAGAGATGAGAAATTTACCCAGCAAACTTTGGAAGGGTCAAAAGCTAAACATCAAGAATCTAAGGGTAAAAGACAAGAACCAAAGAAGAAACTAGAGTTCCACTATGTCTACCCTAAGCATCAAACTGGCAAGGCTTCAAAGTTGAAAGAAAAAGTCATGGAAGATTCTACCGCAGAGGAATACTCTGGTAAGGTACCTGGACACGACCGCGCATCAACCTCAAGACCCGGTCGAGTAGCCTTCCGCGGCATGTCGACCGCAAACAAGGGTCATGCGGTCAAGTTCAAGAAATTGAACTTTGTTCAGGAGAGATCTTCCATACCAGTTAACGATGTTGTGCTCAAGACCACAACGAAGTTTGTTAACCCTCAGTTGGGTGGCTTCCACCATTGTTCCGTGTGTGATGATTATGGTCACAAGGCTGCTGAATGTCTTTTAAGATTCACACCAAATCCCAGAAGGCTTAAACCCCCTTCTGTGAGGCAAGTGTGGGTTGTTAAAAGTTGCTAACCCTTTGGACCCAAAAGAATAAAAGGGGACCTTGTTCTTAAATGTTTATTTTATAGGTCCTCTGCTTAATGGCTGGACACTTCAAGGATAAATCAAGTTTATGGTATCTCGATAGTGGCTGCTCAAGGCACATGACCGGAGATATCAATTTGTGGAAGATGTCCGTGAAGAAAAAGGGCCATCAGTAACCTTCGGAGATAATAACAAAGGAAAGACTGTAGGATATGGAGTCATTCGTAAGGAAAAATCACCATCCAAGAAGTCTCTCTAGTTATTGGACTACAACACAATCTACTCTCAATATCTCAGTTCTGCGACAAAGGATTGCAATGCCACTTCACTTCAAATTTTTGTCTCATCAAAGATGGCATATCCGGCGTCACTTTGCTCAAAGGGATTCGTAAGAAAAATGTTTATGTTGTTGATTTTAATTCATCTTGCATTTCTTCTAATCTCTGTTTTGTAGCAAAGAATGTTAGTGAGAATAGGTGGCTGTGGCATAAAAGACTAAGTCACTTAAACTTCAAGTATCTCTCCAAGATTGGTAGAGAAAATCTAGTTCGTGGTCTACCCAAAGTAGCTGATCACCACGATGAGAAGTGCACAGCATGTCAACTAGGCAAACAACCAAAAGCGTCTTTCTCCAGCAAGACGACACCTTCAACTTCTAGATGTTTGCAACTACTACATATGGACCTGTTTGGACCTGTTTCTACCGTAAGTATTGGAGGAAATAGATATTCCTTAGTTGTGGTAGATGACTACTCAAGATATACGTGGGTCGAGATGATGAGCTCCAAAGATGATTGCTATGACATTTTGACCGCACTCTTTAGACAGCTCCAAACACAAAAAGAAGATGACATCGTTAGTGTTCGATCCGACAACGGTACAGAATTCAAGAACAACGGTGTTGCTCAATACTGTGATGATCATGGTATTGACCACAACTTCTCTGCTGCTGGAGTTCCACAACAAAACGGTGTAGTGGAAAGAAAGAATAGAACGTTGATAGAGGCGGAAAAACAATGATTGCTGAAGCAAAGCTACCTCAATACTTTTGGGCTGAAGCCGTCAATACAGCATGCTTCACTCAGAATAGATCCCTCATCAACAAGACCTACAACAAAACTCCTTATGAACTTTGGAGAGGAAGAACCCCCAACATAGCATACTTCAAGATATTTGGATGCAAATGCTTCATACTCTACAACGGTAAAGAACATCGAGGTAAATTTGCTCCTAAGGCCGATGAAGGTATATTTATTGGGTATGCTAAACACTCAAAAGCTTTTCGTGTATTTAATAAAACCACTCTTAAGATAGTTGAATCTGTCCATGTTACTTTTGATGAACTCTCTTCTTGAGCCACATATGGCTCCAAATGTTGCTGATGATTTTGTTGAGCTTAATGAGACAGGTACAACTCAACCACAAAATCAATCAACTCAAGGAAACCCATCTACCTCAACTGCACCTCCATCTACCTCATATGAAGCACCAGAAACTACCACATCTGCTGCTACCTCAAATGGAGTTGAAGTTGAAACACCCATCAATGTGGAAGAACCTATCCCTCAAATTACTTATGATTGGGATGGCACAAATGATGTACCACTAGAAGATTTACAACCACCATCAACTCAACCAGATATACCTCAAGAAGTTCGTGAGGTTAGAGATCACCCAATTCAGAATATCATTGGTGATTTGCATTCTGGTGTTCGAACAAGAAGATCAAACTATGATGCACTTACCGCATTTATATCTCAAGTTGAACCCAAGAAAGTTGATGAAGCACTCCAAGACTCAAGTTGGGTTGTTGCTATGCAAGAAGAGCTCAACCAATTTGAAAGATGTAAAGTTTGGACCTTAGTTCCAAGGCCTCAAGATCAAGGAGTGATTGGTACAAAGTGGGTGTTCCGAAACAAGATGGATGAGAATGGAAGCATCACAAGGAACAAAGCTAGGTTGGTTGCACAAGGATATAGACAAGAAGAAGGCATTGATTACGATGAAACTTTTGCCCCCGTTGCAAGACTTGAAGCTATAAGGATATTTTTAGCTTATGCCTCTTTCAAAAGATTCAAGTTATATCAAATGGATGTGAAGAGTGCATTCCTCAACGGCGAACTTCAAGAAACAGTCTTTGTTGCTCAACCGCCCGGATTTGAAGACCCCAAATTTCTAAATCATGTCTACAAACTCCGTAAAGCTTTATATGGACTCAAACAAGCTCCACGTGCATGGTATGATACTCTATCTAAATTTCTCTTAGAGAAAGGCTTCAAGCGTGGTAAGATCGACACAACTCTATTCATTGCTAAATATCATGATCATACTTTATTAGTTCAAATATATGTAGATGATATTATTTTTGGCTCTACTAATGAATTGTTGTGTAAGCGATTTAAGAAGCTAATGAAAAGCAAATTTGAGATGAGCATAATGGGAGAATTAACATTCTTCCTTGGGCTTCAAATTAAACAATGTGCTGAAGGCATCTTCCTCAATCAATCAAAGTACACAAAGGATCTTATCAAGAAATTTGGACTTGAAAATGCAAAGGCATATGACACTCCTATGGCTGCTGGTAACAAGTTAGATAAAGACTTGAAAGGTAAGAAGGTTGATCAAACCTTATACCGAGGTATGATTGGTTCTCTTCTTTACTTAACTGCTAGTAGGCCAGATATCATGTTTAGTGTTTGCGTTTGTGCTCGTTATCAAGCAGATCCTAGAGAAGCACATCTTATTGCTGTTAAACGTATTATTCGATATCTATCTGGGACTATTAACCTTGGACTTTGGTACTCCAAAGATTCAGCTTTTGATCTTATAGGTTACTCAGATGCAGATTATGCAGCATGTACCATCGACAGAAAAGCACAAGTGGAACTTGTCATTTCCTTGGAAATTGACTCGTTTCATAGGCAAGCAAGAAACAAGCCTCAGTCTCTGTATCTACCACAGAAGCTGAATATATAGCTGCTGGAAGCTGCTGCTGCCAAGTGCTCTGGATGAAGCAACAATTGGTTGACTACGGAATCAACGAAGAAAATTGTCCAATCTTTTGTGACAATACATCTACCATTGCTGTCTCCAACAACCCTGTCATGCATTCAAAAACCAAACACATTGATATCAAGTACCACTTTCTCAAGGATCATGTGGAAAAAGGTAATATTCATCTAGAGTATGTGAGTACTGACAATCAAATTGCAGATATTCTCACCAAGGCTCTTGATTCGAAGAGATTTAGGTATCTTAGAAGAGAAATGGGCATGCTAGAACTTTGATTACTTGTCCATATATTTTGATTGTACTAATGTCTTATGTTTTATCCAAGTTCAAAACCAAGTAGGTCACGGTCAACACCCTTATCGGTAAATCAATCACGATCGATGCATTAAATTACAGCAGGTATACCAACCGCATCCTTGTTAACCACAAAATGCTCCGACCGCATGAAAGAATGAAATTTGTTCAAAGGCTTTGGAAAAGCCTACCGCATGAAAATGATGACATTAGTTCACTGCTTTAGAGAAGCATTCATAGACCAAGGTTATATCTTGACCGCATGAAGTCACGGTCAAGCACCTGACCGCAAAAACGAGGTGACCAGATAAGTGTTTCTAACTTAGCAAATGATGGGATCATCCTAGTCATCAAAAGGGGTAATTTTGTAATTTCCTCTTTTCCCTCGTTTTCATTTAATTCAAATCATTTGCAATTAATTTTATTCCCTTATTTATGTCCGCCGTCACTATCCATGCATTTATGGCGAAAGGACATCTCTGGTCAAATCCCTGATTCTTGCAGAGTTAACCTCCCACTTCTCTGCACAAACGGCTCCACTACTTCCTTAACCTCCACCTCTCTGCAAATCACTTTTTCAGAAACCCCTTCTCTCTCTTCATCTCTCTACTTTCTCTCTCTATAAACCCAGTTTATTCTCTCTCATTTCTACTCAATTTTCGACTATAAATGGCACCAAAATCATCCCAACCAACGAAATCATCTAAGAAATCCCAAGAACTACTCTCTGAAGACACAATGGTATGATTTCTTGACCCAAAACTCTTCTATTTTCAGTTTTCACTTTTCGATTTTGGCGGGTTTTTACAACCCTTCTTATTCTAATGTCATGATTCAATTTCTGGGTTTTTATATGCTATGATAATGCTTATTCTAGTTCATTTCATGATTTCGAGTTCAATATAGTGTTTAGATTCAAATTCTAGTTGATAAATCTCCTTGTGCCATGAAAATTTTTCAAAGCTTTTGTTAATGTTCTTCATTTTTCCCTTTCATATTCTGGTGATTATTGTGTTCTTGATAATGAAATTGATGATATTTTCGTGTTTAATCGGTTTCTGTGTTCATTTTGGTATAATTTTTATGGATTTTCGTGCCCTAAATCGTTTTCTGTGTTTCTGCTATGAACAGTGTTCTTCGTGTTCTTATGGTGTTCTTCATGTTCTTGAGTGCATCACTTTTTGATCCTTAAATTCATTTACACATATTAATATGGTGTTTGTGCGTGTTTTTAGAATTGTCATTGAAATATTTCCAAGTGTTTTCGCCTACCGCCATTTCTGTCTACCGTATGCATGTCGACCGCATCCTCTCGGTCATTCGACCGCATACTGGTTGATCGCACCAGTGTTACTAACTTCTAAGTGTTTTAGGAGGAGCAATCATTTATTCCTGGCTGCGTTATTGATTATGAAGACCTCCAGAAAGATGCTATTGGGAGGCACTTGATCAAAAGAATGAAGAAATCAGACATACTTCATTATTTCACTATGAATCAAACCAGTCACTACCTTGCCGCAGTCAGAGAATTTTATTCTACCGCGAAGGAAATCAAAGGAAGAGATGAGCAGAACAATTCTCTTAACTGGATTGCTGCAGAAGTATACGGTCACAAGATAGAGATTGACTACACTGATATTGCCTCCACCCTTGGTCTCGACATTGACAATGAGGCTCCTATCTCTCTATCTGACGATGAGTATGATAGATTGGCTATGAGATTGATTGGATCTACTGACGTGTGCAAGCCCTACCGCAAAACCTTTCCAGAGGTGATGTATTACATTGGTCACTTGGTTGGCCACGGTCTGCTCTGCAAGAGTGGTAACCATGGCAATTTCAATACCACTCAATGGAGGCTGTCTACTGCAATCTATCTGGGCAGGAAGATGAACTGGCCCAAGATTCTATATGATCTCCTGTTAGATCACATTTCTGATTATAAGAAGCTGTTGTCTGAAAAGGCCGCCACCAAATACAAGAAAAACTCAAGGTTCCTTTCTCTATTGTTTAAATTCATTCCTGAACTCAGAAGGGATATCAACATAGATAAAGATGCCAAAGTTCCCATCTCTCTATCCAAGGTCTTTGATATCAAGACCATGAGATCTACCTACCGCAACCGTTTTGGTGATGATCAATACCAGGAATACAGAAATCGTGAACCTGAGCACAAAAGAGAAAAATACATCCCTCCTGCCTACACCAAGGCTGCCAGAATAGCTTTAGGACTTGACGCACCAAGGAAGTCCTCATCTGTCCATGATGATGATGATGATGAAGAAGCTGAGGATGAACAAGTATCAAGACGAATCAAAGGCAAAGGAATTGCTAGTGCCTCGACCGCTCCTCCCAAACCAAGACCATTGACTGGAGTTGTTATCAAGGAACCTTTAACCGATAAGTCTCCTTCCAATATTCCTCCTACCGCACCATTGAAAACCAAGTCTACCGCTCACATCTCCAAATCAACGGTCTCCAAACCAACCGTGTCCTCTCCGACCGTTCCATCAAAATTCTTCAAGTCAAAGTCTTATGCACTCCCGCTTCGTCTCAGGGGGAGAAATCCAAGAAAAGGGATCTTTCTCTAAGTCCCGTTCAAACAGCAAAGAAATCCAAGATTGCAAGACCACCTCCTTCGACCGCATCTCCGGTATTCACTCCATCCGGTTCACCTATGCAGAGTGATCGTGATGATGATGTTGAAATAGCTCCTACTCAACCGCAACGTCAAAGGGTCAAGCATACTCTTGAGTTAGATGATGAACCAGATGATGTGGAATTGGTAGAATCTAGTAGTGAATCTGGTAATCAAGATGTTGAAGCTGGTGTAGAAATTAAAGCTGGTGTTGGTAAAAATGCTGAGAAACTGTTGATGTTGATAGTCCTGATTTCAGTGATGAGAAGGTTGATGACCAAACTGTTGATAAGGCTGAGTTTCAGGGTCACGGTCAAGATGTCACCGTGTACCCAGTGATCATGATGATGATGTGTTAGTTAAATCTCTTGCTCTCTCTCCTCCTAGAACTACTCAAGCTGCGACCGCATCTGATAGCTCGGTCGATCCTTTGGCTCATCTACTGACCGCAGTTGAGACTTTAACGCAAATCAATCTTGATACTCAGAGTGAGGTTGCAAAGCTTGCTGCAAACCAAGTTAAGTTACAGAATGAGATTGATATGCTCAAGGCTTCAGTTGTTGAGACCATTAAGGGGGAGAGTCAGAATATAACAAAGGCTATTCTTGAAAGCCTAGCTACCATGAACCCCAACATTTCTTCGACCGCATCCTCCTCAACCGCTCCTCTTACCCACGCTGACCTCAAGGAAGAGCTCAAGTCATAATCTTTCGCTATTGACCGTTCTGTGGTCAAGATTATTGAAGGAGCTGAGTTGGAGCTGACCAAGGCAATGACCCATGATAAGAATTTTTTGTTTGAGAAAATGGATAAAGTAAAATCCTCTCTCAAGGCAGAGATCAATGCCTGTATTTCTGTAGGATTGCTATCGGTCGCCGACAAGTTTGTACCAAAAATAGAAGCTATGAGGCAAGCCATGCAAGTCCACACTCAAAGGCTAGAAGGTCAAACTTTTAAAATTGATAGGGTTTATGAAATTTCTAACACAAATGTGCAGGAAGTGATAAGCAAAATTTCTACCCTACAATTGACCATGGACAACCTTGCTAGCTCTCAAGCCTCCTCCTCTCAAAATCAGGCGACCGGGCATGGAAGCAGGATTGCTAGAGAAGAAGAAGATGAAGGCGAAGATAGTTTTGAATTTCCGACCGTGAACAAAGATTTCCTAGAGATCAACGACCTTAAGGACCCTATCATCATTCCTGGAGTTGGTCTATCAAAGAAATTCGGCTACTTTGAAGGAGATCCATACTTTGATTAACCGTATCATTTGAACTGACCGTATGTGGTCATGTTAAAACAATCTGTTAATGTTTGTCTTAAAACAATTTCTATTTCTGTTTGTTTTTATCTGGGTTGTAAAACTTTAATCTCTTTTGTCTGCACTCCTCACTTTAATGGTTATATTTTTGTGGAGTGCCTCTTGAATGTTTGTTTGATGCATTTGCTTACTTATTGTTATTTTCTCTAAAAATGCATTCAAACCTTATATTTCTATCTTGCTAGGATTAATTTTTTTTTATCTTTTTAGGCTGATAGAAATCTATGACACTGGCTTAGAGTGTGCATTGACTTGGGGCATGAAATTAATAAAATATTGTTTTTCTTGAAAACATGTTATTACCAAGTACGATGAATTAGCCTTTGTTATAGTAGGTAATGGTCTCAATCAAATAGGGGGAGATTGTTGGGTATGCTTATTATAAACCACTCCTATTACCTAGATTTGATTGATCCCATAACCTAATTTTATCTTTTGTGGACTTTAGGATATTTTGTAAGAAGTGTAAACTTTATTTTTAGAACAGTCCACTTTGATAGTATAGGCTTTAGATTGATAGGCTGAAAATTTTGTAAGTCTGGAATTTTAGTGGTCAAGACCTTGACCGTGGTAGACCACCTGACCGTGGAAGACCACTTGACCGTGAATCACTTGACCGGAAATCAGTAACCGTGAGCTTTGTGGCATTCCTTGACAGGTCACATTTGACCCCTCGACCGCAAGCCACTCGACCGTGAGGCCTTGACCGCAAATGATGAAGTTGTCCCAGAACCCAAGTTTGTTCAAACTTAACCATGGTCAAACTATGGTTAGTTTAGAACGTTGCAGAACTTGGATCCCAAGTAATTCAAATTTGAATTTATCTAAGTGGGACCACCTCTTATCTGCAAAAAGGGACAAACTCAGATTGAGCTCCAATCAGAATTCAACAGCTCATTGTCCTTCAACTTGTAGCCCAAGTAAATCCAACAGCTATTTTCTCATTCAAGGCTATAAATAGCCCTTAAGTTCTTCATTGAAGAGTGCTGAGATTCTAAGAGAGAAATTGCTGTTGAAATACTTGGTGATTGAAGATCAGACTCAAGATTTCCAGAATCCTTTGAATCTTCAAAGAACTCACCTTCAAACCTTCAAAGATCTCCAGCAACATTCAAGTCATCTCAAGCCTTGTAACACTTAAGATTCATTAGGCTCTACAATCACTTAGATTTTAAAGAGCTTCTGATTCTTACACACACACTCACCCCAATTGATCAATCACATAGATTGAATCAAAAGGGATACACTAGTCTAAGTCTAGGATTTATTCTTCATAGAAAGTAGGTGTTGATTCAAAGCTTCATCTCTGTAATCTGTACACTCAAGAATCAATATATACCTCCATTCAAAATCCAAGACTGACCATCTTGGTAAAGGACGTAGATCTTTTAACAGATCGAACCTTTCCAAATACTTGTGTCATTTTACTTTCTGCAAATTTACTTTAAGTCTTGTTCATCTTGTTCCTATCGTTCTTCACTTGTTCATATTAATCTTATTTGTCTTTTAGTGTTTGATCTTTCAGATTTAAGAACAATAATTGTGTTTGTTTGTCTACCTCATTGCCTAAGTTAAAATCTGACTAACTTATATTTTGCCAAAAACTTCTAAGACAACAACTTTCAATCTCTCAACCATCTGACCGCAATCTCTGACCGCACATACCTTGACCGCATCTTTCTTGACCGGAACTACCTGACCGTGAGAAAGAATTCACTTAGAGATTTTCATCAAAACAACCTTACCTTATTTCTATCGAAAACTTCCGCTGTGCATATTACATCTGACCGCACGGTTTATTACTTGACCGCAAAACTCAAGATTGTAAGCACTTGGTTGAATTTTGAAAAAGGGTTGAAATTTTAAGTAGGCTATTCACCCCCCCCCCCTCTAGCCTCCTTTCATACCCTTGTTGTGTCTTTGGGACCAACATAAAAGCTTGGCAAATCTCTCTATGCTTTTAGCTATTAAATTATTTTTCGTTTAAAGATATGTTTTCACATATATTTTAATTTTGATAAGATCTAATTGTACTTATTACGGGTGTAATAATAATTATTATCATAATAATACTTATAAGAATAATATTATTGTTCTATTTGCATGAATAGATTGTTTAAATTATACTTCAAAAGTATTTGAAATTTGAAATAATGTTGATACAATAACAATTTTATATTTTCACATAGTTAAGGAAAGGATTTGAATACCCAATCTTATCCAAACTTAAACATAAAAGAGAATAATTTGAATACTCAAAGTTATTTGAAATTTCAAATCAATCAAAATTAGTAACTATAATTTGATTGGCCCATGTATATTTTAAACAACATATAATAGTGGTAGATTCACTGGAGCTCGGTCATGTATGTTCCCAGGCAAACCCTGAATTGAAGAAGGTGAAGCTTTGAGCTTACTTGAAGCATTGTCATGATCAAAAGTTTGGCTTTTCAACGGGTTATCTTTGAGGTTGACTCACAGATGGTGTATGATGGTATTCTCTCTTTGGCTCCCAACTTTTCTGATTTAGGCAACTTATTGAGTATATGTAGAGATGTATTAGCTTTAGTATCATTTTTCTCGATTATTTAAAGTATGTGAGAGAAAGAGAAAGAGGACGCCGCCGCACCACTCCTATCCACCACATCACTGCAGCCTACGTCACCTACGTTGAAACAAGGTATGACTCTCTTCTTCACTTCCGCACCGTCTCTCTATCTCCTACTCGGATCCATGAATTGTTTTCTCTATTATTTATAGATTTTTAGTTTGTTTATAAAGGTTCAACAATGAAATACGACCTCCATCCCAAAATGATTTTTTCCTTTGACTATTCATTTTTTTAATAGGTTCTTCATTATGACATAATCCATACTCCCTCCATACAAAATAATAAGTAAATGCTATAATCTGGAGGAATCTTACCACTTACCATGGATTAAAAGGCTCGAGTTTATTGAAGATGCCTATAAGAGACTTGCCATTATGCTCAAGAACCTGATGCCATTTCTCAATCGAAATCTTCACCAATGTACCCACATATAATTGCAACAACAAACAATACAAGTTTTCAGAAATACAATCATTAAAATGTTAACAATGAATTAATTTCCTAAAATTCACTAACCTGTAAAATTATAATCTATTATAATGTTAATTGGTTTACTCCTTTTATTCATTTTCCTTACTCTGTTAGTAATTTAAACCATTAAACATACTTTATTTATAGAATCCTTCATTGTTAATTTTATTTTTATTTTTGCAAAATATGTGGCTCGATTTTCTTCACCGAGATATGCTGCTACATCACATTTCTTATCTTTAGCCCATATCTTAAAATTCAACAAACTGATTGATTATAATTTCTAATATTTTAATTTAAGATTCTTTCAAAAAAAAAATTTAATTTAAGATA
The DNA here is from genome assembly GCA_026119855.1 of Campanula takesimana. Lineage (NCBI taxonomy): Eukaryota > Viridiplantae > Streptophyta > Magnoliopsida > Asterales > Campanulaceae > Campanula > Campanula takesimana. The sequence goes on from JAOWBW010001081.1 coordinate 17,291, forward strand.
TCCATTATATTAAGCCTACTAAAATTAAGTAATCCTGTTTTCCTAATTTAAGCTCAGAAAATATTTGATTTTTAAAAAAAAATCATTTTTAACAACTAAATCATTTTCTGAAATAAGTATTATATACATTTTTCAATAGAATAATGCCACGTGGATTTCCACGTCATTTTTTTTTTACAGGTTAGTGAATTTCCTAAAATTCACTAACCTGAAAAATTATAACCTGTAAAATTATAATCTATTATAATCAAAATATGTATAAACAAAATTAAATTTCAAAAACTACTTACAGTATTTTAAAAGAAACTAATTAGAATTGATTGAGCATCTTTCCTTAGTTTTGGTTTGAATTGGATTTCAAAAGTTAGCTTTAAATTTGGAAAGAAACGGATTATTTATTATAATATCTTTTCTTATTTCATAAATGCTTTATGTGTTTTCCTAATTTAAACACAAAGAAATTTTTTGAACTATTTAGTGGTGAAAGTCAAATATGATTAATCTATATAATTAGCTTAAATTTATAATTAATATTTAATTAACTTCAATTTGCAAGCTTTCTCTATCCTTAATTCTTTATAACGTCCTCTCTAAGTTATAAGTAAGTCTTGACTCCAAAGCTTTTTATTGCTATTAGTAGTAGTTTGTTGATCACATCTAATTAATCTTTTAGTTATTTTAATTAAGGTAATTATTCTAATTTAATTAGGTAACTAAATATTTTTCTAAGTTGGCTCAATAATATTCACCAACTTAGGTCTCCTAACACTTACCAATGTGACGCTCAAAAAGAAAATTTGTGCCGCTTGAAATGAGACGATGAAAAGCATAAAATCCACCTTACAAAAATATACTAATTATTTTATCTCATAATAAATATTTCACTTTATTTTTGATCAATCAAAAAATAAATATCAAATTTCTAAAAGATAGTTCACAATTATAGCTTATAGTACAAAAAAATATAAAAAAGCAGACTACATTCTTTTAATATACATTAAACAACTCAAATTTGACATTTATTATTTACTAAGAGACGTGTAAAGTTAATAATATGTTCTCTTACTTTCTTATTAGAAAATTATAAAAAATCATTTTTACAAAGTTTTGACATTGATGTATGAGGGTTAAAAAAAATATCATTTTTATGCAACCTTTGGGAGAAATAAATAAACACATGAAATCTTTAGATAAATGTTTCAAACGTATGATACTCCATGTCTCCTCAAATACTTGCACTGTTTTTTACACAGATATCTATTAATGAGGGGTATATCTGTTCAAAATATTGGAGTGAGAAAGAGTTTATGAGTATAAGTAGGATTTACAAGTGGAACACACTATTAAGTATGTGAATATGATAAAAAAGTGGGGTAGGAAAAATAAAATAAAATTAGAAAACAGAGTTATCAATGGAATACCGATACATAAATTGGTGCAAGATGTTTTGGTACCGAGACGTACTTATCTTGGGACATAGAGAGTACAAACAAAAGAAAATGAATTTTAAAGACAAATTAAGAAATTTTAGTTCACACCCACGTTTCTCTTTGAAACACTTTCACCCGTTAAAGTTTTATCTAATATTGTTCCAACTACACATTAATACTTTTCATATTAATAATAATAATAATAATAATAATAATATTTTGATTATTTCTTCTATGTATTTTTTTGTTTAAATAAAAAATATAGATTATTTCAGAATTTAGGTGGGGAGGGGGTAGATTAACATCATTTTTTTTAAAAAAAAAAGTGCAGGGACTAAAATGCTACATTCTGAAACTTAGGGGGTCAATTGACTGCCCTTGCCCTATTGTAGCCCCGTCCCTGGCTCACTTGATCGCATGGATAGATATACAAAATAAAATATTAGAAATGACCAATTTTCACTGTTTTTAAATGGTTTTTGAAGCTTTCTGTACTTATTATCTTATAGAACTATCATCCTATTATGATATTACATAGGTATTTTATCAAGAAAATTCAAGATTTCTTGCGAGTACAAGATTCGGTAAGGATTGAATCACAAAACAATTTACCGACAAATAAAAGAAATAAGACGAGAGCTAATACTTGATTTTAACATTTGCGTAAATGCTTTTGTGATTTCAAATGTCGTCACCCAACTTTACTTTTTTTTTTTTTTTAATCACTATTAGATTACCTTTTTAAAATGTGGCCACTTCAACCCTTTTATTTTATCCACAGGTTGAAGTCAATTAATGACGCCAACATTTCCTATGAGTAACATTATCAACAATACCAAAGGCCTCTTGGTCTAGCGGTATCCGGGTGTGTGCGTAGAGTCCTCCCTTAGGGAGAGGTCTCAGGTTCGACTCCTACATGGAGCAAGTGGAGAACCTTTATCCTCATGGCCCATAGGGTTTAGTTGTATCTCTGGTTAATGTAATAGGCTAGCTGTTTCGATAGACTAGGTTGTTTCATGTTTAGTAATAGGTAGAGAAATAGATCTGTAATAGACTCAGTAGGGTTTTGTAACACGATGGCAATTTCCTTAAATGAAACCAACTTTCTAAAAAAACTTTATCAACAGTAAAAATATTAATATATTTTGATTGTTTGGAAAATTTTGAGATTCATACACATACTCCCTTTGTCTCATACCAAAGGGTACGGTTTGACTTTTTTGGTCAACTAAGTCAATTTTTTACCATAATTTTATGAATATCTAAATATCTCTATGAAATTCTAAAAATTGATATTGTTTCACTACTAGAAATTTTTACATTAATAATTTTTAGAATTGTATAGAGATATCTAGATATTCATAAAATTATGGTCAAAGATTGACTCTGTTGACCGAAAAAGTCAAACTGTGCCATTTGGTATGGGACATAGGGAGTATACTCCTTCCATGTCACTTCAAATTGGACCAACTTTATGTGCACGCTGATTAGGAAAAGTAAGGTAGTAGAGAGGTGTTGTGAGTGAAAAGTAAAAAACAGGAAATAAATGAGTTGGGGAAATAGTAAGTTAATTGGTGTTATAAGTATAAAAGTAAAATAAGAGAGAGAATGGGTATGAGGAATAGTAATACGGTGACTACACCATTTTAAATTTGATCCTGAACGGTACACACCCAATCCGATTTCGAACAGCTCCAAGAGGGAGCTAGCTCCATCCTCGTCCACCCAATGGTTATGATATCGCCACCTCACCATTTTTTGTGCTCGATGGTCGAGATGTGTCCAAGATCGGTGGGAACCCACAAAAATTTGAAGTGATTTTCAGCCACACAAAAGATGAGCTCGCCTACGAGGATGAATGGAGAACCATTGGGTGGAGGGGAGGAGCTAATTTGGGTGGAGCGGTTCCAGGTCCGAACCGGAACGCTTCAACTTCCCTAAACAGTTAGAAGTTTTCAACTTATTTTTAAGATCTCAAACAATCATAGTAACAATTACATTTCATATTATATAAATATTCATACATTTATAATACTAACTCTCTCTCTCTCTCTCTCTAAATATGAAAATGCCTTGTATCAGTTTTTTCTAATTAATTAGCCTTATTATTTCCGTCGAATTTCGACGGGTTACTCACAGTAATAAAATAAATAAAAGGCTAAATCTTAAACTTCTTGGCATGACTACACTTAGGGATGGCAATTCGCCCGAACCCGATCCGAACCCGAGGGCGATCGCCCCGAAAAAGTAGGGTTAGGATCACAGTTTTTAAAACCCGCACGGGTTCGGGTCGGGTTCGGTATTACAATCTGACCCGCCCCGCCCCGCCCCGACCCGACCCGAGTGTATAAGTGATATATTTTTATTTTCATATAGGACCTTCTAAGTCAAATTAAGTGTTGTTAAATTTATTTTTATAGTTGTTTGTGAGTGAGGTTTTGATGAGTTAAGACTAATTTGTATAACTCATTCAAATTAAGCTTAAACATAAATTAGGCAAAATCAAATATGGGATGGGAAAATTAGATTTTATGCCACTCGGGTCGGGTTCGGGTTTCTTTGACTTCGGGTCGGGTCGGGTTCGGGTCACTCTGTTTGAGGTTAGGGTCGGGTTCGGTTTTGGAGAAACCCGCCCCGAACCCGCCCCGTTGCCATCCCTAACTACACTCCTAATCAACCGCCACCTTCAACTTTCCGCATGGCCAGGCCAATTCCAACGCTCGGTCGTGCCAAAAAGTCATATTTTGGTTCAAACCGTAAAGTTTATTGATTTGTTCAAATCCTAACCCAAGTGTTAGTTTAGGTCGAGTAATCTCTGCGATAGATTATTTAATTTGCTGAACTAAACTATACTAAACTCAAAGGGTGTAAAGGAGGGTCAACTAAGCAAGAGGTGAACTCATAAGAATGGTGGCATCACATTAATTGAGAAAATCCGATTATCAACAACAGTGAAGAAGAAAAAACAAGAGTGAAGAAGAAGATGGAGGTGGCAAGGAAAGCCATGGCAGCAGCGACCAGCAACACAGCGATAAACATACTCTTAGTGGGATCATTCGTCGGATTGAGCGTAAGATCGTTGAACCAGCAAAGAGAAATCGAAGCCCTAGAAACCCAAAAGGATTCCCTTCTCAAATCAAACAAGTTAATTAAGCAAACCCTTTGGAACTGGAAACAACAGCTCTTCGCCGAAGCAGCCGCTTCTTCCCCTCCTCTCGTTCCTCTCTCCAACCTTAAATCCATCTACGGTGAAGTCTCCACCACCACCCCCGCCACCCCATCTGGTATACACTCTTTCTTCCTTTATAATTCAGCTCCATTCTTGAATTAATTCTTGTGTTAAGTTGTGTGATTTGAGCAACTTTGACTAAATCATGAAAATGGCAAGTTTAATTAGCAAATGAACCCCCTCTCGTCTATAATTGACCATAATACTAGAATTGCTTCGTTTTATTATGTTGTCTGATTTTCTTGAAAATTGCTAGATCAATTTGTAAAAATAATCCCTTAGAATGCAGTATTATTTAATCCATCCGTTCGAAATTAGGAGAGTCTGTTTTTTTTTTTTTTAATGCTTATGACTTGGACAAAATGGACATAGGTTTTTGTATGAAGGGAGTAGTATTCTTTCCGGGGAGTGGTGGTCATTTAAAATGTAATCCCACCTTCCCAGAAAGATAGCCCCGTTAGTGTAACTTTGACCAAACATTAATGTCAATCTAAATTTTCTGTATTGCACTATGATGATTAAATTGAATACCGGTCAAAGTTCACATATGTTGACCATCAAAAGTCAAATGAGACTATCAATCCGGGACGGAGGGAGTAAGTAGTTATGTATATGACTAGGGTTGATTGGTGATACCATTAATTAAACACAGTGACGGGTAAGGGGTCATTAAGAGTGAGATGAATTGAGGTAGTAACAGAAGCAATAGTATCAGGGAAGAATCACAATCGGAATTGGGATAGATGGTCTGATGTGATGAGTTATGCTTTATGTAGGGGACGAGATTTAGACTATTCTTTGGGGCCATGGATCAGATGTTTTTGTCATAACTTGTGATGGCATTTGCACTCGAGCATATTTTAGGAGTAACATTCTTGAATCCGTCATTCTTGAACAAGGGTTGTGCCTCCTACATACTTTCACTGTTCGAGACAACACAATGTACATAAGTTTCTTTTGGCTTCAGTCCTTTTGAATGGGGTTGAGTACTACATATTCAAGCAAATTTTATCATAAGTAAGTGTCAGCCGATGCTTTTGTTACGAAGAGTCATTGGAGAACTAATAAGATCCTAGTCTGAAAATGATAAATGCTAGATGTTCATCAACATCAATATCTACAGTTATATGACATGGCAGTATCCCAAATGTTTTGTAGTACTTAATGAAAGATGAGATGGCTGTATGGATTTCGTGCCACATCATTTTTTTCATGAGTTTTGAATGATTGATTTAGATGTAAGCAGTAACTAAAAATGTCTTAGCCATGACTAAAATTTTGATTTCTATACGTCAATCTTATTCAGACTCCAACCTGTTTGGCTTATCACTCTTCGAAAAAATAGGCCAAGACAAATTACCATATGGAATGCATGTTCTCATTATTTTCTTGAGTATCAACAACATTTCCTTTGTTTCCCATCAGAATGCAGTGCATGAATTATGTTAAGTCTCAAGCTCGGTGACCAGCTATAAGAAAATTTTGCCTTCTCATCTTTTCCAACTGTGCCAAGTTTTTGCTATGTCTGTCTGAAATTAAAAGTACCAAGGAATTCTTTTTAGTCATCTAATACTTAAACTGACAACTCGCTCTCCTGATTAGAAGCGGACAAATTTATCAGCATCATTCATAATCACAACCATCCAATCAAGCACCAGCTGGATTCTTAGCTATATAGAAGCCAATGGAGTATCAGATTCCTAACCAATTGCCTTATTAGCTCCTCTTTTGTATAGACTTCGGATGCTTTCGTTAGTTCTCTTTACCACATTCCTGACATAGAGTTCATTTTGTAAATTTCCTTTGTTCGGACAGCCACTTGTTCCGTTTTGCCCTTGATAGATTTTTTTCTTTTAATAAGGAGTTGACTTCCTCATGGGCAACATTAGAAAAATCCACGCATACCAATGAAATCCTTTTTTCTCTGAAGCGTGCTGTCTTATTTTTAAGAGGAGGAAGTAATAACCAATGAATGAAAGAAATAAGAAAAGGAAAAAGAAACTAAATGATATACTCCGTGGTGAAAGTGCTAAGTATGATTGACGTTTGTTCTACTGTCCAAGAGTGATGGCGTTCTTGTTGAATGGTTGCCTCTAGGCTGTTCAACTGGACAAGATTTCACATATTTATGGAATATTAGTTTCTTAGTACTAAATCATGCTGTTACTGAAGTACTCCTATTCGAGTATAGAGGAAATGGGTGTTGAAGATTACTGTAGTTTCTTTTAATGTCAAAAAGAGAAGAAAAACAGAAAATCCTTGAGCAGATGATCATATTTAAGACAATCGCACTAGTGCAAGCATTCGCTCTACCTCTTAGTGCAATAGTTGCTCAATGTTGTTTCTCATCTTAGGTTGTGTACTACTGCTGTACCCTCCATGTGAAAGCTCGTATCTCTTTTTATTTCTGATTTTCTCGGGTCTAGTCTGGTCAGATTGTGACCTCTTTGGAGCGGGGTAATCCAAGGATATGAGAAGAATCTTTATGATTCGAAAGAGGAGCTTGGCATACTCTTCATCTTCAATCTGCTCTTTCACACCAATCAAACAAGAGAAACCCCCTCCTCGCTTACTCCAGACTTCCATTCACTTTCTCCTTTACATGAAGCGTAAAGTAGTATTGCTAATCATCTACTCCCTCCGTCCCTGAATAAATGTCACAGTTGACAAGTCAATTTTTTGATGTTTTGTTATGTTTCCTTGAGTGCCCTCTCTTTTCATAGGAGATACATGTGTTGTCCTATGACTTTCATGTGTACAATTTTTTTTAAGAAAGGAAAACATAGGGAATTCACCAAACTTTATAACCTATTTTCAGACATGCGACATTCATTTTGGGACAAACCAAAATGGAAAGTGTGACATTTATTCCGGGACGGAGGGAGTAAAATCTTAAGTTTAGTGGACCCAACAAAGAATTTCAACACTAGCACTCTCATTTTCATGTGCAATAAACCACGGCAAACTGCAAACTAAACAGATTGTCCACATGACAATACTGTCATAAACAAATGTCTCAAACTCGAGACCTTACCTGACCAGAGATGTATACCAACTTATCTAAAAGCTTACGCTGTTTGAGAGAGGGCCCTGGACAATGTATATCACGTACTCCCTCCGTCCCACAATGATAGTCGCGTTTGACTCTTCAAACATTTGAAGATTACATTGTATGTTTTGGAAATTCAGTAATTTTGAAGCCTTAATTTTGGAAATGGGCTCAGGGTGTCCTACTCTTCATCGTCATTTATAAAAACTTCTACACTTAATGGACAATTGTGTTATGGTTTCATTGAAATGTACATATGACTTGTATGAATTTACCTATCATCTTTTTATAGCAGTTTTTACTCTTGCTTGTGCAGCTGGAGATTCTGAGAAAAAAGTGGGAAGCGCAACTGCACCAAAAATTATTGTCTAATTTCTTTGTCAACTTAGATGATCCACAAGTTTGTGGAATGAAGTTCAGTGAAGCAAGATGACTCAAGAGTCGATATTACTTACCGGGAAGCTCTGGTGGATAACACCGTTACTTTGGACTTGGTATCTTAAAAAAGTAGCTAGGAATTTAGTATCTACTCCGTCCCGAAATTTTGTTCAATTTTTTTTCAAATTTACTCTTGAATACTATTGTGGAATGAGAACAAAAAAAATATTGTGTACCTATCTATCTATAGTGAGCAAACTGTCATTTTACCATCAATTTCTGGATCCTGCCATGGTAGCATTCTACTTTTAATGCCCAGTTGTTTCACAGATTAAGTACCTCAGCTGAGTGAGAGGGGAATATTTTCTGTCCCATAATATACTCCCTCCGTCCCAGCACAAGTGAGACTTCTTTCCCTTTTGGGACGTCCTACTAAAAGTGAGACTGCCCAAAATGGAAATGTTTCAACCCCACTCATTCTCTCTCTTCATTTTCCACCACTCAATTTATTCAACCAACACTACTATTTATCCCACTCATTCTCTCTCTTCATTTTCTACCACTCAATTTATCCAACTAACACTACTATTTATTCCACTTATTCTCTCTCTTCATTTTCTACCACACATTTACTAGTTTTTCTTAATTAGTGTGCAATCTCCTCTAGTCCTACTTGTGCTGGGATGGAGGGGGACGGAGGGAGTATGTCACAACTACTTGTCAAACTTTTTAGATAGTGTGCTCATTTTGTTTGCGCTTCAGTTGTGCCGTAATAAAACTATACTAAGACTATTTATTTTTAGAAATACTGACACTTATTTTGGGACTGATAAAAAATTTGTACATACACTTTTTCATTTAGCTCTAGGTATTGACACGGTTGCATTTGATTTATGCAACATTCTGATACCTTGGCACACAACAAAAAGATTCAACAAAGGAAGCTGGTTTATTCAAAAATAAAAATAAAAATAAAAACAAAAACAAAAACGAAGGAAGCTAGTTTGAGTGGTTTCTTACCAAGTGAATTGAATATAACCTGGGTAGGTGCCAAATATTGAAAAAGTCAACATGTGACATGAATACTAGTAGTAGTAGTACTACTAAATTTGGTCAATCTCCACTTCTTTCTTTGTTAGGTCACTTTCTTCATCTTTCGACTTATTCACGTTGCTATGTCTTTTAGCCAATTACTAACATTTTGTTGGTTAATGATCAATTCAAATTGATCACCAAAACAAACAAGAGTATACTCCCTCTAGAATATCCAAATTTCATTTTATGGGACATCTGAAAATTTCTACATTTCATACAATTTATTGGCAAAGATTCATATATAATATGTAATCTCTTTTCCAAACATTTAGTTTTGCAAGTATAAAGAGATCAGTGAAAAAAAATTGGTAAAAAAACGTTAAAGACAGTTTTTTCCAAAAAGTCGTTCATTTTGGGGCAAATTGCAAATTGGTAACCTGAGTTTGTCTCATGTTTGCAATTCCCAACCTAAGAGTTAAATTGTGCCAATCAGCCACCTAAGTTTGTCAATTTGTTGCAATGTGGTGAATAAACTAACTTTTCGTTAGTTTTTTAACTGACCTAAACACAAGTGCCTCGCACATGACCTTTAAGAAGGGCAATCTTGTCAGTTCTTAGAGCCTGCCCAAAGCATGTGTTTACTAAGGGGGTCAACTGCAATTTCTTGATAATAAAGGGACAAATCAGAAAAATTACCCATCTCTTTCCATTCCCAACACCCTAACACCACCACCACCATCCACCACCACCACCACCACCATATCTTTTTCCATTCCCAACCCCAACAACGCCATTCACTCCCTTTCACCTTCCATCTTTCTCCATTCCTAACCCTAACAACGCCAAAAATTGATTTGATTTCAAAACTAGATTTGGAAAAACACACACACAGAGAGAGAGAGAGAGAGAGAGAGAGAGAGTTTTTAAGATTTCAAAATCAGCTCCGTCAAAGTTGAAGCATACTACTGACATGGCAAGGACGGCGGCGCTGGCGGAGAAGAAAGGGAAAGGAACAGTGCTGAGAAGCAAAGGTTGAGGTGGAGCTACTTAAACACAAATCTCGTCGGGGGTAGGTTATAAGGTAAGGATGGTCAGTGAAAGGTCCACCGGTCGGCCGGAGAAAATGGTGAGGCCGATGGAAAAAAGGAAGGTGGGTTCTAGGTTTTTTAGTTTGTTTTTTGTTTTTTGTTTTTTCTTTACCTTTTCTTTGTGGTCTTCTGACTTCTGGGTTTTGACTTTTTTTTTTCTTTTTTCTTTTCCTTTTTCATTTTTTTGTCAAGGGTAACAAGGGAGACCATCACATGGTCTTTTTATTTCTTTGCCTTTTTTTTTGGGTTTGGGGATTGACAAGATTACCCTTCTTAAAGGTCAGAAGGGTAATCTTGTCAATCCCCAAACCAAAGAAAAAAAGGCAAGAAATAAAAAGACCATGTGATGGTCTCCCTTGTTACCCTTGACAAAAAAATGAAAAAGGAAAAGAAAAAAGAAAAAAAAAAAAACAAAGTCAAAACCCAGAAGTCAGAAGACCACAAAGAAAAGGTAAAGAAAAAACAAAAAACAAACTAAAAACCTAGAAACCCACCTTCCTTTTTTCCATCGGCCTCACCATTTTCTCCGGCCGACCGGTGGACCTTTCACTGACCATCCTTACCTTATAACCTACCCCCGACGAGATTTGTGTTTAAGTAGCTCCACCTCAACCTTTGCTTCTCAGCACTGTTCCTTTCCCTTTCTTCTCCGCCAGCGCCGCCGTCCTTGCCATGTCAGTAGTATGCTTCAACTTTGACGGAGCTGATTTTGAAATCTTAAAATCTCTCTCTCTCTCTCTCTCTCTCTCTCTCTCTCTCTCTCTCTCTCTCTCTCTCTCTGTGTGTGTGTGTTTTTCCAAATCTAGTTTTGAAATCAAATCAATTTTTGGCGTTGTTAGGGTTGGGAATGGAGAAAGATGGAAGGTGAAAGGGAGTGAATGGCGTTGTTGGGGTTGGGAATGGAAAAAGATATGGTGGTGGTGGTGGTGGATGGTGGTGGTGGTGTTAGGGTGTTGGGAATGGAAAGAGATGGGTAATTTTTCTGATTTGTCCCTTTATTATCAAGAAATTGCAGTTGACCCCCTTAGTAAACACATGCTTTGGGCAGGCTCTGAGAACTGACAAGATTGCCCTTCTTAAAGGTCATGTGCGAGGCACATGTGTTTAGGCCAATTTAAAAACTAATGGAAAGTTAGTTTATTCACCACATTGCACACAAATTGACAAACTTAGGTGGCTGATTGGCACAATTTAACTCTTAGGTTGGGGATTGCAAACATGAGACAAACTCAGGTTACCAATTTGCAATTTTCCCTTCATTTTGGGACCAAAATTTCTTGAAAATAGATACTGTATTCATTTAGAGACAAAAAAAAATAGAGGTGGACTCTTGTGAGACCGTCTCACGGCGTGAGACGGCTCACTGCCGAGCCAAAGCCATTTTTTTCCCTCCAACTTTTTTTTCCTTGCATTTATCGCTTGCCAGCAAAAGTAACACTTTCTATAAAGAAATGTAACATTTTTTTCTCATATGTAACACTTTTTTTTCCCAAAAAATTTACCACAATTTTGCTGAAATAGATTAAAGGTAACATAATATTGACAACTAAACTAATGTTACATTTTATAATAAATGAATGTAATATGTTTTTCTCAATTGTAACACTTTTCTAGGCTTTTACATTCAATTGAAATACAAATCCGATTATATACATAATTTTGTACTTTTTTTAAAAAAATAAAATTCTTTGTAACATTTAACCTATAAACTGTTACATTCACATATACAACATATTACAATCATATATGCACTGTATCACACTTCAATTATTACTTTTTCTAATCACAAAAACTATTTATATTATTTGCGAAACTGCTGTTACATCTTACAATAAAGTGTTACTTTTTAAAGACTAAACTGTTACTTTCTTCATAAGAACGTGTTACATCTCAGGAGACGAGCAACCCAATTTTTTTTGTGTTAAAAAAATGTTTTTTTTAAAAAAAAAAAATCAAACCATATCATGACCTATCTAGTTTTATTCGTCTCGTCGTGACGAACGCACCAGTATTTTTAGATTTTTTTCAACTTTAAAATCACAAAATATTGCGTTTTAAAATTATGAGAGTTTTTTTTTTTAAATGTGTACCACGTGTTGCGTGCTGGAAGGAGAAGAGAGAAGCTTGTGCGGGTTACAGCTGGGCGGGTTATGGGTTTGACCCATGGGGGATCCGTCTCACCATGTGAGACGGTTTCACATCAGTCTTTGTCTTAAAAATAATGTATATTTTAAGTGAGATATTTAAAATAACAAATTATCTTTAAGAAAACTGATAAACTTTATGATTTAAAATGAGACTGAGAGAATATAGAACAATTCTTAAATGCGGCAGCCCTTATGGTGCGGCGGGCGTGCGGCGGGCACGACCCGCGGGTCAAACCCGTTCGCCCGACCCACCCGACCCGCTATCCGCCTCTCCTCCACTCCCCAGGCGACACGTGGCGCGTTGTGAGCCACATCTGGTTCGCTCAACCGCGCGCTGCCACGTGTCGTCTCTAAAAAAAAAAACCAAAATCTTTAAAATGCTATATCTTGAGATTTATAAGTCAAAAAAAATATTTAAAAATACCGTTGTGTTCGTCTCGACGAGACGAATAAAACTACATAGGTCATGATATGGTTTGATTGTTTTTTTTTTTTAAAAAACATACTTTTTAAAACACAAAAAAATTGATCTGCTTGTCAGCTCAAATGTAACACTCTGTTCTGATAAAAGTAACACTTTCATCTTCAAAAAGTAACACTTTTTCTACTGTTAAATGTAACAGCAGTTTTTACAAAAAAAAAATGGGTTTGCATTTCAATTGTTACTTTCTCAATAAAAAATTGTTACATTTCATATATAATGTTACATTTCAGAATATAAACTGTTACAATTTGAGAAAAAAAAATGTTACATTCATTTTTTATAAAATGTAACATTAGTTTAGTTGTCAATCATATGTTAATTTTTGGGTGAAAAAAAGTGTTACATTTGAAAAAAAATGAGTGTTACATTCCTTTATAGAAAGTGTTACACTAATTTAGTTGTCAATCTTTAATTTATTGAAGCAAAATTGTGGTACATTTGTGTTTTAAAAAAAGTGTTACATTTGAATTAAAAAAGTGTTACATTTCGCTATAAGAAGTGTTACTTTTGTTGGATGAAAAAAAGTTGGGGTGGCAAAAAAAAAAAAAAAAAATCGGCAAAAAAAATAAAAAATAAAAAATAATAAAAATAAAAAAATAATGTCGGCTCGGCTCCTGGCGCCGTCGCACGCCGTGTGGCGGCCGCACAGGAGAACGGCTCGATAATATATTATTAAGAGAAGAAAAGAGCCCTTAACAAAAGTAAGTAGAACTCTTTTTTTTTTTTTTTTAACTCCTTAATACACAAGCAAATAAAATCTTGATTTACATTACAAGAAAGACCACCCTTGATGACCCTACCATAGTACGCGTGTGCCCCGATTAGAACTGCAGACACGTCACATGTTAATTGTCAACCCCATTTATTGATAATTCAAAGTGCACGCCTTCTTTCCTCTTTTTCCCACCACTTTTAATTACGTGAATTTTTCTACCTATCTTTTTTCTTACTTAAAAACACACACACACATTGCATGTGATGATGATGATTAAGTGCCCATAATTTTGTTAATTTTAGTTTAGGGCTACTTACTAGCCCTATTGCATCTTCCATGTTTGAGCTCTCTTTTATATAATCACTCTGTTTTTGAGTAGCGAAATCAGATTATTTTTTTAAAAAAAACAAGACTGTTTTATTATAGTTTTTATATTTTATGATATGACAATTTGGCATAAAAGGCGGTCAAAATGATATAATGATACAAATTTTACAAAAATAAAAGGGGTTGAATGGATAAAACTAATATTTTAATGTATTTTATCAATATTTAGAGTTGGTAAAATGACATTTCTCAAAAGTCAAGCAAGTCGAGTGACCCCTTGTCTTCTATGTGGTTTTGCAACTGTCATTGTCCCGTAGTAAATATACAGATACAATTGACAAATTAATATTTTAAGCTTTAGTTATGTTTCTTTAATTGCACCGACTATTTATATGCGTAGAGTAATTTTCACTTACAAACGGTTCCTTGCACTTACCATGACATTTAAATTGTGTATACTAAAATTAGTAGTTAAGAAAGATCACCGAATTCTATATCCGACTTTTAAAAACGTGACAATTATTTGAAACCGAGTAAAATCCGGAATGAGTGAGAGTATACGACATGTCATACGTTCTCCTTAAATATCCAAAACCGAGGGACATTTTTATTTTTGTTAGAACCCCATAGGGTTCGTTTCTCAAATGCACATCATTTTGTACCCTTAACAAATTCTTTAAGGTTTTGTAACGCTTTGAATGAACATGGATTTCACAATGTCTCACTCAAAAAACATTCCAAGCTTCAAGAGATCTTAATCTTAACATAGTATTTTTTTCACTCTCTCGTCCATATCAAAATAAATATCTAAAATTATTTTTAATAAAAAATAATTTTGACAATTTATTTTGGGACAAGTAATACAAGTTAACAAAAATCGGTATACACCCTCCCCACCTATAAATGTGATATGCACCCCAACGAAAAACATGTTTTCTTCGATAAATAAAACTTGTTTTGTTTTATTAATTTTTTAGTTGTAAAACATAAATGTAATAATGATGCACAGTTAATAGGGGTAAAGTTGACACTTTTGCCACTAAATCATTATATTAATTGCTTTTTATAAGAATTGTGCAAAAGCCAAAAGAGACCGTTATTTTAGACCGAAAGGAGTACATGATAATACTCCCTCCGTCCAAAAATAATCTTCCTATTTGCCATTTGAATAATACTAGGGCACAAAAAAGTCACAAAATCTTGCTCACAAAATCATAGGTGTCATTATTGGTTTTTTAAATAGAGTGTGGCGGTCCATTATCGATGCAACTAATAAAATATCGTCACCTCATTTTGTGAGCTTATTTTGTGCCCCTAGCATTGCTCTTGCTATTTTTCATTGTCCCAAAAAGTTCTTCCCGTTTCTCTAATTTAGGCTTAAAAGTGCTTAAACAAAACATCACTAGTGAAGCAAGTGTTCATATCCTTAAAAAATTTGAATAGTCAAATGAGAATATCATTTTAGGACGGAGGGAGTATATCATTTATATATAAAAAAAAAGTTGTCCAATTACATCAGTATTGAGGTAAGTTATTAATTAAACAATCCGTTATTAAAAAGTTTTGTATTTATTGCGCAAGAATTTATAGCAACAAGAGATACTAATAACAAGTAGTACTAGTAATACGAGAACAATTCGTATGCAACCATCTTTAGAAACAAATGGAATAACGTTACTTGTATCATCAATGCATTTCGTGTAAGATTCTTGATATAAATTTTCACTCTAATTTTTTACTTATACACTTTATTTCACTTATATACTGCTCCCTCTGTACCAGACTAAGGTTCTTACTTTCCTTTTTGGTTTGTCCCAGACTAAGGTTCTTAGTTACTTTATTACCTAAAATGGACCATGGAACCCACTTGTCATTCTCACAAAAAAAAACTCCCTACCCACTTTATCTCTCATACTTTCTCTTACTTACTTTTTCATACTCATAACATTTATGTTTTCTTAATCTCCGTGTAAAGTCAAACTAAGAACCTTAGTCCGGGACGGAGGGAGTAGTAAATACTTTACTATACTCCCTATGTTCCTAAATGAGTGTCCATTTTTAGATTTTTTTTTTATCCCAAAATGAGTGTCCATTTGATCATATAACTTTGTCCCTAAATATTTTTTTCACTGGTCTCTTTATACTTGCAAAAACCAAATGTTTGTAAAGAGAATTACAAGATTATATATGAATTTTGCCACCAAATTGTACAAAAAGTTACGCCCCTTAAAATGAAATTTGGACACTCATTTAGGGACAAATGTAGTAGTAAGTTTTACTTCCTATACTATCTCCGGTCTAAAATAGAATTCATTTTCGAACTAATTTTTTGTAAAAAATGACTGTCGCTTTTAAATAAAAACCATTTTAACTACTCTTACACCATTTTTTTGAAATTTGTTGTAATTTATTGTTGTTTTATTGTAAGAATTGATGTATGTGAGATAGATGAATAATAAGAGTATACTCCCTCCGTCCCAGCTCAATTGACACTTATTTCCATTTTGGTCCGTTACAACTCAGTTGGCACTTCCCAAAATAGCCTACTTTTTATAATTTTATATTCACTCTACCCCACCATTTATTCACTTTCTTCATTTTCAACCACTCAATTTATTTAACCAACACTACTGTTTACCCCACTCATTCGCCCTCTTTATTTTCTACCACACATTTTCTTTATTTTATTATTTTTTTCTTAGTTCTTGTGCCCACCTTTTGAGTGTCAAGTGAGGTTGAACGGAGGGAGTATTTGGTATTTTAGTTCCTTAAACTATAATAATATTTTTTTTATTATTAAAATTTGTGATTTTTTTTAAAAAGCGCAGCTGTTTTGAACCGAGTTATTAAGAAGCGGTATTACCATCAAATTTTTGTTAAGATACTAATAGAGATATCCTTAAAAGAGAAAAAAGAAAAAGAAAACTATGTAAAGACGATTGACAAAAATCTATGTGAGACTTCTCACATGAGACTAGGGATGGCAACGGGTCGAATACGGTCCGGATATTGCCAAACCCGTATCCGACCCGAGCCTACCGACACCGTATCCGACCGTATCCGACAATGCGAAAATCCGTATCCGCCCGTATCCGAACCGTATCCGCCCAGTTTTTTTTTTTTTTTTTTTTTTTTTTTTGTTTGTTGGGGGGAGGGCTTGCAGCAAACATTGTATATAAGGTTGGGGTTGTAATATTAATTGAATATAAGGGTAAAAGAGTAAATAGCTTAGTAAACGGATCGGATACGGTCGGATACGGACGGATACGGTCGGATACGGATCGGATACGGATATAAATTTATTCGGATATTATACGGGTCGGATACGGTTCGGATACGGGCGGATATCAGACAGATACCAAACCCGTATCCGAACCCGCCGGATTTTCAAAATGTATTATCAAACCCACCCATCCCCGGTCGGATTGTCCCGGATACGGATCGGATTCGGTAAAATTGCCATCCCTACATGAGACGATGGTTGAGAGAGTAAAGGTGTGGTGGGTCAAGCCCATTTTCTATCTCATCGAAATCCGTATCACGTGTAAAGATTAGATAAAGAAAACTAAAAAGTAAACATATCGAATGGTTGGGATGTTATTAGGAGTTGAGGAGGTCTCATGTGCAACCGCCGCACACCGTGCGACGGCGCCAAGCGAGCCTCCTTTTTTTTTTTTTTTTCCTTCTGCCGAGATTATTTTTTTGCCACCCAAATTTTTTTTCCTTCCAACAAGAGTAACACTTATTATAACGAAATGTAACACTTTTTTCTTTTAAATGTAGCATTTAAAAAAAAATGTACCACAATTTTGCTGTAATAGATTAAAGATAACATAAAGATTGACAACTAAACTAATGTCACACTTTTTATAAAGGAATGTAACACTCTTTTTTTCAAATGTAACATTTTTTTTTTTCAAAAATAACATAAGATTGACAAACTAAACTAATATTACATTTTATAAAAAATGAATGTAATATTTTTTTCTCAATTGTAACAGTTTATATTCTTAAATGTAACATTATATCTGAAATGTAACAATTTTTTATTGAGAAGGTAACAATTGAAATGCAACTCGATTATATATATGAATTTTTACTTTCTTTTTAAAGAAGAAAGGTAAGATTTACCAAATAAAAATGTTACATTCATCTGTATAGAAAATTATAATTATATATTCACTTTGTTACACTTCAAATATTACTTTTTCTAACCACAAAAACTATCAAACAATTTAAATTTTCTTGTAAAATTGCTGTTACATTTGACTGTAAAAAGTAAAAAGTGTTACTTTTTGAAGATGAAACTGTTATTTTTATCAGAACGGAGTGTTACATCTCAGCTGACAAGCAGCTCAAACTTTTTGTGTGTAAAAAAATATGTTTTTTTTTTTTTTTTAAATCAAACCATATCATGACCTATGTAGTTTTATTCAACACAATGGTATTTTTAATTTTTTTTTTCTGAGTTATAAATTTTAAGATATAGCATTTTAAAGTTAATGGTTTTTTTTTTTTTTTTTTTTTTTAGGCTTGCCACGTGTCGCGATCTGGAAGGTAGGGGTGTGCACGGGTCGGTTTGATTCGGTTTTAGGCCAAAACCGACACCAAACCAATAGTTATCAGTTTATGTAATTCAAAACCATTAAGATTCGGTTTCTTAATGGTTCGGTTTGTTTGGTTTCGGTGTGATTTCGGTTTGGTTCGGTGTCAAACCAATAGAATGGAATGTTGGGTTGTGGATTTGTTGGGCCGACTTAATGGGCTACATTCAAATGAGACCCAATTTGCACATTAATAAATAATAAAGTCAAATAAGGCACATTTTCTGGTTGAAGTATGAATTGGGCCGATGGGCCCTACTACTTGGGCCAAAAACTACAAATTAAAGTTTACAACTATTAATTCAAATAA
This sequence comes from Campanula takesimana, assembly GCA_026119855.1. Lineage (NCBI taxonomy): Eukaryota > Viridiplantae > Streptophyta > Magnoliopsida > Asterales > Campanulaceae > Campanula > Campanula takesimana. The sequence continues at coordinate 36,087 of JAOWBW010001081.1, forward strand.
TAAGCTAGGAATAAAACGACATTGTTTTAGGTAATCGGTTCGGTTTCTTATCGGTTCTAACAAGCTGGAAACCTAAACCGAACCACTAATTTCAGTTTTCTAACTTTTAGAAACCGGTCCTAACCAATAACTTATTGGACCGATTTTTCGATCCGGTTTTTTTCGGTTTTTTTTCTCACCCCTACTGGAAGGGTGGGAGTGGCTGGACTGAGCGGGTGGCAGGTCGGGTGCAGCCCATGGGTTTACCCGTTGCACCGGTGCAACGGGTGTATATGAAACTTTGTCTTCAGAGTTTGACCTACTCTCCTAGGATATCTCAAAAAATTAGGGCCCACTTAAGGAACTTTGTTGATTCACAAAGGGATATATTTATATACACAGCCCCTTATTTCCACAGCCCCATTAAATTACCAAAGTACCCATATATATATATCTTTTTTTTTTTTTTTTCAATTTCACTCTCCCTCACGTTCGCTCCCTAACCCCCCCCCCTCTCTCTCTCTCTCTCTCAGTTTGAAACAACGATGAAGAAAGAAACGAACAGTCTCTCTCTCTAACGTCTCTCTCTCACCGTCTCTGTCACCGTCGTCGCTCACCGTCGTTCTTTCTCTCGCTCTGTTCTTCTCTCTCACCTCTCTCTCTCACAGTAAAAAAAAAAAAAACTTTCGAAATTGAAATGGTGAAAGTTAAAATACCCAAGACCGCCGCCGTCCACATCGCCGCCGGGACTAGCTCGTCTACAGCGCCTGTGAAAAAGGTAAGCAATTTTTAACCTTATTTTACATTTCTATATTCCCAATTAAACATAATTTGAAAAATGTAAAATTGAAATTGGATTCAACTACAAAATTATTCAAATTGCGAACAAAATGTACACAACACACTCTTTGGGAATTTTTTTTTTTTCTGTTATTAATCTGGGATGTTTGGGTTTGATGGCTTTGGTGTGTCTCGTGTAACACCACTCGAGATGCATCTCGGGTGTGTTTACACGAGACAAGTCTCGTATAAACCCACTCGAGATGCATCTCGAGTGGGTTTACACGAGATGTCATCCTTCTGAATATCAGCATTGTGAATTATCAGTCAGCATTGTGTTCATTTATTTAATCTACTGTAACTGTCGCTAATGTATTGTCTCTTATTTGTGTTTTTTGTTGGCACGTGATCCTATGACCGTTTCAGCTAGAAAGAGGAAGGCAGAAGAGCGTTTGGAGAGAGGAGAAAACCGGAGCAAGGCTCGGAATGACGAGGATGCCACAGCTGATGATGAGCAGGAGGAGAGGGAGGAGGAGGCGGCAGCAGCTGATGATGTTCAGGAGGAGGAGGCGGCGGTCGATGGGGATAGTGAGGAGGAGGAGGAGGATAGTGATGATGGGGAGGAGGAGAGTGATAGTGATGATGGGGAGGAGGATGGGGAGGGGTAGGAGGGGGGGCGGGATGATGAGGAGGAGGAGGAGGAGGTGGAGGTGGGGGTGCAGGAGGAGGAGGAGGAGGATGATGAGGATGATGATGTAGTAGAGCCGCCTAGACCTCTGAGACACGGGAGGAGGCGGGGTCAGGATGCGCCACCATCATGGCAGCTTTAGAGGGACCCCGGTGGTGGGCCAGAGGATGTTTCACTGATGTACGGGTTCGGTGACCACCGAGCCAGACAGATTTGGGGTGACTCTACTACTGAGGGATTGGTGACTTTCCATACGAGACTCACGCATCTTGCACAGTAAGCTTAGCATTAATGTGAAATGTTTTAAATATTGAAGTTATTTATACCACACACTCTAAATATTCCGTTAATTATCATCCTATGCTGCTTTTCTTGAGTACTGATAATATTTTTTGTTTCGAATGAACAGGTTCAAGCGTGATGAGCAGCCGGTTGCTGATAGAGCCTGGCTGGCCCTCGTAGATGCATATGGCCTCCAGCATCTGCATGATTCCGTCATTCATAGGCCTAACCATGCCCTCCTAACGGCATTTTTGGAACGGTGGTCTCCTGAGACTAACTCGTTCCACATGCCGTGGGGGGAGATGACGATTACTTTACATGACAGTTTTCATATCCTGGGTATGTTTTTATAACATCGCTTCGATACTCCATTCACAATTATATAACTGTCTACATATATTATATGAACTGTCTACATTCATCTCTTATACTAAAATGTGTTATTGCATCTTCAATTTACAGGTATCAGGATTGATGGTGGAGTTGTTCGCTATACGGATCCAGCGCCTGACGTATCTGGCATCTCTAGACACCTCCAGTTGAGCGGCACTGGTTATTTATTGAGGGATGTCAGGCGTCTATTTACTCAGCGTAGAGGCGGCATGACAGATGCCCATCGTGCGTCCGCGTATATCCTGCACCTATTGGGTTGCACGATGTTCGTGGACAAGAGCGGGGATAAGGTGCCCGCAGCCTACCTGCCCCTGTGCATGGATCTAGCCAGCCTTCCCACTCTTTCCTGGGGATCAGCCACTTTGGCATATATGTACCGAGAGTTGGGGAAGGCGTCCAGATCCGGATGCAAGCAGATGGGCGGTTGTGCGGCTCTCCTAGAGGTACATCTTACTCTATTCACTATCTTTTTACTGTCTACTTCCCCCCTCCCTCTGTTATTAAATGTTGCATTTGAGTAGTATTTAATACTTTTTTACATACATCTCAGGCCTGGATATACGAGTACTTTCCGGGTTTTCGGCGAGTTACTGACCCCCATTGGCAGCAGGGGCAGCCGAGAGCCCGTAGATGGTCTCGTGATGATTCGGCTGGGAGGACGTTCGATCATCTTGTGCAGTATCGCCGCATTCTTGACAGGATGGGGGCTGACAGTGTGAGTTATTCATATTAAAACTATTATACGTTTTTGTGTCGTTCCTTCCGATATTCTGTTGACTTTGCCTAACAATGTCTACTCACAGGTTATTTGGGCTCCTTATGGGACCGGGTCGGACGCGATACCAGCAGAGGATCCCCAGACTGCCCCCCATGGCGACCGAGTTATGCGTTTTGGCAAAGGGTCAGAAGGGGTACCAGAAGCGTTGCGGTGACGGAGATCAGGTTTGGCAGGAGTGGGTGGCTTTTGGCATGGCGGAGTTTAGGGCCGATGTCCGTTGGGGGCCACTATTTACTGGAGATCATCCCGTGGCTGTTCCCTTCGTGACTCCAGATTATATGTCTTGGTTAGGGCTAGGAGTCATGTTCGGATAGCTAATCCGATACACGATCCACCCGGTGACATTCCACCTCCCCCACCTGATGTTCCACCGCAGCCTTCTGTCGCAGGGATTGCGGAGTTGCGAGCTATCATACTTCCATTTTTGTCGGATCCCAGTGCCCCCGAGCACTGGCTAGTTGGTCTTAGACGGGCCGGTGAGATTTTAGGACTTCCACCGCAGCCTTAGGATTTTATTTTATTTTTGCTTTTCATTGTATTGTAATGGACACATTTTATTCTAGTTTTTATTGACACCTCTACTAGTTTGTTAATATGATGGTATTTTTATTTTAGTTATCGTTTTAAATCCCCCTCCCGATTCAATAGTTTATTCTAGTGTTTCGTAAAACCCCCCTCCCCCCCCCCGAGGACATGATGTTTTGCTGTTGTTGTTGCTGTTGTGTTGTTGCTGTTGTGTTGTTGCTGGTGTTGAGACTACTGATGTATCTCGTGTAAACCCACACGAGATGTGTCTCGTGTGGGTTTACACGAGATGCATCTCGTGTGTGTTTACACGAAACAAGTCTCGTATAAACCCACTCGAGATGCATCTCGAGTGGTGTTACACGAGATGTCATCTCGTGTAAACCCTAAAAACCCTAATAATGTCACAAATTTCTAACTCAATTTCCATTTGGATTTTGAGGAAAGTGATACTAATGAAAAACACTTTAAATGTCATTTAGAGCCTAGAAAAAAAAAAAAAAAAAATAAACTAGGTAGTCGTATACCATTTTCACAACATCGGGACATTTTCCTTAAAACCCTAAAAACCCTAATAATGTCACAAATTTCTAACTCAATTTCCATTAGGAAGACTAGTACAAAGAAAAGAGATTGCAGTTTTAAACTATACGCCACAGAGAGGGGTGTTGATGGGTCATGGGGTTATGTTGTGAGGAATGGCATACATAATCATGCCTTTCCTTTGTACCCGGAAGGTTTTCCTCTCGGGAAATTGACACCTGGGGAATATGACGCTGTGTGTACCGCAAGTGAATGTTCAGTGCGTCCAAATGACATTGTGGCAATGCTAAAGATGCAGGATGAGAAGAACGTGAGCACTCCGATGCACGTCCGGAATGCCGTGTCAAAATATAGAGAAGGGGAACGACAAGGGAGGAACCCGCTACAACAATTCCTTAAGTTACTCAGAGATAATGAATATACTAGCTACACGAGGGAAGACGCTGAGACTGGCATGATCGAAGACATATTCTTCTCTCACCCATTAGCAATGAAGATTCTGAACTGTTTTCCATATGTTGTACAGGGTGACTGCACTCACAACACCAACTGCTACGGACTGTACTACTTGCAGTTTGTAGGTTTTACTTCCACCGGGCATAATTTCACTGAGATTGCACAGATAGAGGAGTGTCAGGGACGGATTGAGCTGTCCACGATTCATGAGTTTTGGAAGAAGTTGGACATTGAAGTAGACAACCCTTCATCTAAGGAGCCTGAACCGGTAAGGAGACAGTTATTCAAAACGATGGAGCCGGATCATATTTCAAAGCCGAATGAACCCCGGACCGGAAGTTCCAGAGAACTGTCAGATTGGGAGCATACTAACAAATTTTTTGGAGTCCCCGCTACACCATACTCGACTGGCAAAGGGTATATATCTTCATTCAATTATGTCTCAAATTTTTTGCTGTTGTATTGTTGCTGTTGTGCTTTTGTGTTGCTGCTACTGTTTAACTGCTGCTGATGTGTCTCGTGTAAGTCCATACGAGACATATCTCGTGTTGTATTACACGAGACTTGTCACGTGTAAAACCACACGAGATATGTCTCGTGTGGACTTACACGAGACACATCAGCAGCAGCATCAATTTTTTTTTTAACACTTTCAAACAACAGTATGAATGCTTCTCACTCTTTTTTCTTTGCGCTATTTCAGGTCTAGATGTGCATTCATTGCATCAACTCAAGCGAGTTCGGAGTCCACCCGCAAACGGAAATCACCTTCAGGACCCACACCATCTACCCCTGCTAGTACTCCTACGTCTCATCCACCAGTAGCTCCTTCCGGTCGTGGGAGAGGACGGGGTCGAGGCCGAGGTCGAGGTCGAGGACGAGGACGGGATCAGGGTCAGGGTCGTGGGAGAGGGAAATGGACAGCCCAATTATACTAGTTTATACAGCTCCCCGTATGTAGAGTCTTTTCCGCCTTTCATTACCCCGCGTATTGGAGGCATCATAGATGTGGCATCAGATGGACATTGTGGCTATAGAGCCGTAGCAGCACAGATATACGGAGATGAGGAGAAGTAGGCTGAAGTGCGCACAAAATGTTACAATGAGGTGCTTGCTCGCCAAGACCTTTACGAAAGAGTTCTACCTTGGATATCGGTAAGAGAACTCTTATGTAAGATTGCTTGCTATAGCTGGACGGCGCCCAGTGATTATTGGATGGAGCTCCCAGATCTTGGGCACATCATTGCCACGAGGTATAATGTGGCGTTCATTTCTTACTCGACCAGCGGTGGTATGTTATGCCTTCCAGAGACTGCACCAGTACAACCACCGGTGAACACAGTTGTGGTGGGACAAGTCAATGGAAACCATTTTATAGCGGTATGAAACTTAATTGTCTCATCTATATTAGTTATATTTAGTTGTCTTACTTATATTCATTATATTTCATTGTCTTGTATTAACTGTTATTACTTTTGCAGCTGCGCATGTTAGGCAATGATTACCCAATACCACCACCACCAAACCTTTATCGGAACCGCTGTGATCCAACCGCAAGCCAACTACTCCTCCCATACCAAGATAGGATAGCAGAGTTCAGTCAACTCTATGAGGAGGATACCGATACAAGAAGACAAAGAAGATTACATATAGGATAGTATATGTGTAATGGTTTTTGATTTATCCAGTTTGTATGAATGTTTGAATTATATGCTTATCCTTGTTAACACTTTCATTTCGTATACAATTAGGCGATAGTATATGTGTAATGGTCTATTGATGTTTTGTGGAGATGTCCTATTTGAGAATCAAATTTCATTTCAAGTTATGTTTATTGTTGCTTTTGCTGTTGCGGTTGTGGAAAAGCAGGCTCAGATGCCTATGTCGTGTATACTTATACGAGATGAGAGCTTACATCTCGTGTGTACTTACACGAGATGTATCTCGTGTATATGTACACGAGATGTAAGCTCTCATCTCGTGTAAGTATACACGAGACGTGCAAGGGCAGCGATAGAATTAAATGGGCTGTGTATTTACCGGGCTGTGTATATAGTTTTTGCCTTCACAAAGTAAGAGAGCACGATACGAATATGCTTTCTAGTGTAGAGAGAGAGAGAGAGAGAGAGAGAGAGAGAGAGGAGTTAAATACCAATAAAGAAGGGTCTAACGGCGTGAAGGCAAAATACGTTTCGAAATATATTGAGAGAGAGAGAGAGAGAGAGAGAGAGGAAGAAGAAGAAGAACAACAACAACAATTAGAGGGGAAAGAAAAAGCAGAATTGGGAGTTATTACTACGTGCTAACATCGTAGAGAACAAACAACTTCACACACTAAAAATCTTTCCTTCCTTCCTTCTATAAATCAAATCAAAATCACATCACATGGGGGAGAGCAGCTCCCTCCCTCGTTTCTTCTTCTCACTCTACCCTCCTCTTTATTAGCCGTCTCCCAATTTTTCTTCAATTCTTTCTATCACTAGCTCCAGTTCTACCTCTTAATTTCAACCTTTTTAATTCTTTGTTGTTTGGGTTCGTTAAATTTTGGATTTTGGAATTTGGGTTTTCTGGGTTTTGCTGTCCGGATCTTAATTTGATTTTGGAATTGTTGATCTGATTTGGGTGGTTCTGGTTAAATTTTGGATTGAGAAAGGGTAGAGAGAGAGAGAGAAACGGAAAGATGGAGGAGAATAGGCTGTGTTCTTGGACTGTGATTCGATCCCTTTTTGCAATCTTTCAATGGTGGACTTTCAACGTTGCCGTTATCATCATGAACAAATGGATCTTTCAGGTCTGTTCTGTTTTTAATTTCTCACTCCATTTATGTTTTTGAATCATCAATCAAAATTGGGTTTGCTTATTTTATTCTCAATTACAATTATCAACCTGAGATTTTCTTCTTCTCTAGCTAATACTGCATCACTAATTTGGTAATGTGTTTGTATTGTTGTTAATGTTAGTGAATACTAGTCAAATATGGACACTTGTATGTAATTCTTTAACATGTCTACTTCTAGTTACCAGTGCCCAGTTGGGGAAAAGATCAATTCAACTGTTAAGTATTTGATATGGCATATTGTTCAATTATGTGATGTGGAAGATGCTGCTTAATCTTTCTTGTGTAACGCCTTCAAGTGCCGTGTGTTTAAATTTTGGTATGCCTATGTGTGAATCAGCTGAATTCCATTTTTTGAAATTGTATGCTAAAAAGGGAGAACTTGCCTTATTTGGTCCTAGCTCCTTTAAATGAATGTTTAGGTGGTTAAGCTTTGCCGGAGTATGCTGTATTTGATGTGCTTTTTTTTATTGATTTAGACCATTTCAACAGTTTGTTTGTGATTATGTTTGTTAATCGCTTCAATCTTCATGAAAAAGACATTGTATTTTAAGAATTCATTGACAGGTGAACTTTTGATGTCTGTCATGCTTGGGCTCACTCATGTTGTAAGAGAGCAAATTGATGCCAGTCAGGTGTCAGTAGGGGTGGCAGCAAATTGGGTATTTTGGGTTTACGCATTAAAGTTAAAAATCCATTGGATACCCGGGTGTTTTTAACTTAAATGGGTGGATCCAAAATACCCAATTTGCCACCCCTAGGTGTCAGTTAGGTGTATATATTGGGATGGAATTATTATCTTTCTCTTCTTGATCTGTTGTTCATCTAATTCTTTCTTTTAGCTTTTGGGGTATGGGGGTAATGAAGTTTATTTGTATGTGATGTGATTCCGTTTCTCTTTGAGAAGACGAGAGTTTCCTATTACGATTGGAGTGTATCAGGTTCTACACTTAGTCCTTTTCTCTTTGCCATGGTCATCAATTCAAGATGATGTACAATGGTGCATGGTGTATGATGCTTGCAAATGATATTGTGTTGGTTGATGAGACAAAAAAGGCCTTTCAAAGTAAGTTGGAATTTTGGAGACTTGCTTTGCAATCTCGAGGTTTTAGGCTGAGCAGAAGCAAGACGGAATATTTGGAAGGGTTGGAAGCAGGGAGGCAAAAGGATGATCACATTAGATGGAAGATTGTCAAGAACTGTCTTCTTCCATGTGATCACGACATGCCCTACAGATCAAGGGAAATTCCACCGTACCGTACAGCACTGAACGGCACGACACTGCAATGGAGTGCACGACACTACTATATGGCACTGAGTGTGGGCCGTGAAACAATGTCATGTTCACAAGGTGAATGTGACAAAGATGCGTATCCTATGATGGATGTGTGGGAAAACAAGAAAGGATGGGTTGAGGAATGAGGTGACCAGGGGAAAGGGGGAAAGCAGGAGTTGCATCCACGAAAGATAAGATGAGGGAAAATTGCCAAAGGTGGTTTGGTAGAGACCGAGTGATGTACGAGTTAGGAGGTGTGAAGAGTAGAGAAGTGACAAGATGGTGAGGGCTAGAGGAACACCTCAGGAAAACATGGATAAGGGTGATTGAAAGCGATATGAGTTTACTTGGAAAATATGGCGTTGAAGAGAGTGGAGTGGAGGGCGAAAATTCATGTCGATGATGGGGGTCTGATTTTCCTCCTTTCCCCCCTAATTTTCTTCCCACTTATTTCTTCTTTTTTCCTTGTTTTCTCACCTCTTTCGTTGACGAGTTCGTGTGACGATTCATGTTCGCCAACCCAAATCCATTGGTACTAAGGCTTACTTGTTGTTATCATGTGATTCCTTATTCTGCTGCCGGGCAATGTACTTAAGATTGTGAAAGTTGTGTCGATTTTTTTTAAAAAAAAATTGTGTGGAGATCTTCAGATTATACTTGATAGCTCTCACTAGTAATCTAAGTTTATCTCTACGTTATACAGTTTTTCATCTACAAGGACTGATTGAAATTGTGACCTGAGAAAATATGTGGAATTGATGGAGTTTCATGCTCTTAATTCACTTTTTTTTTTTTAAAAAAATATATTATTTGTTAGCAACGTCCATTCTACGCTTGTTTATTAAGGTTGATTCGGGTTCATTGGGAGTTGGTACTGAACCAGGTATATTTGCTGAATAGCTGTTATTTTTACCCCTTTCACAAACACCTATTAAGAATCACATTTTTCCGACTAATTTCCCATCTATGCCACACAATGTTCTAGAATCTAGACTGGTAGGAGGTCTGAGGCGGTTTCAACCTTGGTAGTTTTAATAACTGGACGCACTTTTACCATGAATTGAATAATGGAAGAAGAAGTCTTGTAAAGGAAACAGGAAGATGACATCCCCAAGAAGTATGACCAAAAACAAAAAATATCACTGTATAATGAAGAAGAAGAAGAAAGCATAGACGAAGGGAAAACAGCCTAGTGAGAAAGATGGGGACTTACCAAGACGTATGTGTCAGAAACAGAATAAATGCCACTTAGCTACAAAAAACAAATGTTTCCATTATTCCGTGGCCGCATTAACTTTATTATTCCGGCCTGTACAACTAAGCTTCTCTTTTTTGCTTTTCAACAATCACTCTTCTAATGAGCGTGACTCCAAAATTTTGGTTGGGGTTGGGGGGGGGGGAGGCTTGCTCGCTGTTGCATTAAATTGTATTGCAGATCACCATTAAAGTTGTTTGCTTTATGCCATAAAAAATAGTTGAACAGATTTGGGTTGAAGAAGTCTTCATAGTATTATACTACTTCCATCCCAAAATGTATGGGACGGAGGGAGTAACATTTATTTTTCTTTGAGTACGTCTCATATGCTAGTTATATCTACCCGACATTGTTTCCTTTGATGGAACAGTCAAGCTCTGTGAGCTGCATGGCTTTCCTTTATGTATACTCAAGTTTGAACTCTGATTTATGGAAGATGCACCTAACTTTCAACCTGTATACATTTTCTCCTTTCAGAACCTGGATTTCAAGTTCCCTTTGACCGTATCAAGTATACACTTTATATGCTCAGCCATTGGTGCATATGTGGTAATTCATATTCTGAAGCTTAAGCCACTAATCATTGTTGAGCCTCAAGATCGTTGGAGAAGAATATTCCCTATGTCCTTAGTGTTTTGTATCAACATTGTATTGGGGAATGTCAGCTTACGTTATATTCCCGTCTCTTTTATGCAAACCATAAAGTCGTTCACTCCAGCAACAACAGGTTAGGTTCAGATATGATTCATTACTCTCTCTCTCTCTCTCCCCCCCCCCCCTCCTCATTTTCTCCCATTTTGCATAAAGCTGTATCTGATGGTGAAACATTTGCAACAGTCGTTTTGCAGTGGTTGGTGTGGAGAAAGTACTTTGACTGGAGAATTTGGGCTTCTTTGGTTCCGATTGTTGGAGGAATTCTTCTTACTTCTATTACAGAGCTTAGCTTTAATATGTTTGGATTCTGTGCTGCCTTATTTGGCTGTCTTGCTACTTCCACAAAGACTATTCTGGCAGAGTCGCTGTTGCATGGCTACAAGTTTGACAGGTACATTCACTCTCCCCTACTAATCGAAACTAATATTATATGGTGTTTCTGTTCAGGTTTGTGGTTGTCACAATTAGGAGTTGAGTTGACTTTCAATGTGCATAGTATTGTGAATGTTTGAAATTTTTGAAGGTTGACAAACTTGATCATTTTTATATCTGTGGACAATAGCAAAAACGTTTGGCCCTTTCTATCCGAACAGAAGTTTCAAATGAACTTCTGTAGATATACTCCATTCCTGCCTCTGCCTCGTCAATCATCCCTCCATTTCTCTTGACTCTATTCGTCAACATCAGGGTTTTTATTTTTCATTTTTATTTTTATATGAGAGCAGGAAATTTGTTTTTTAGTCAACCCATTGGTTTATTACATAAGATGGAAGCTGAATGTACGTATCTGAATGATACAATCATGAGCTGCTACTTTGGTTCTTGCTTGTATCATGCAAGAACCCAACTAGACAGGCTCGAAGTTCATACTTTTAGGAACTTGTGTGCAATTAGGAGGAGAAGTTTGTGTCCTATGCATGTTTCAGAAGATGAAGGAACTTCTCAGGAGGAAGGATATGCTAGTTTCGTGCTCTTAAAGTTTGAGTGAACTATATCTACAACTTCGGTTCATGTTTAACTAATGAATAGAGAGCACTTTTGTAGGATTCCGGCTGTCTGCTTCTACATGCTCCCTCCATCCTACATGAAGTGTCCCCATTGATTTTAAACAGGCTATAACAAAGTACTTCCTCCGCCCCGGAATAAATGTCGCACTTTCCATTGTGGTTTGTCCCAAAATACATGTCACACATCTCAATAATAGAATACAAAGTGTGGTGATCTCCCTAAATTGACCTTTCATATGACAAAGGACTAGGCGCTAGGCATATGATGCACAAGTATGATCAACATGAACTACTACCATTTTGGGGACATAATAGGAAACATCAAAAGTAGCTTAAAGATGTTGACTTGTCAACAGTGACATTTATTCTAGTACAGAGTGAGTATTTGACTTTATGTGCATTTCTTTTAGTATCCTCGAGTTATTCTCCAGTGGTGTCAAAACCAAGGAGACTTCATTCAAACAAAAAGGGTACTACAGAAAACTACTGGTTTGAAAAACTATCCAGAAAGGGAAAAGTAACTCTCTTTTTTGGGATGTCCTAAAATGGAATAGAAGATTCTTAGTTTCGGAATAAGGATCTTGTATCACCAGTATTTTGAGATAGTTTTTCTTTTATGAAAAAGAAGCTATAGGACATAAATTTGGTTTGATGCACTTTACGTCGAATTTTACAAACGATTTGTGGACTTGGCAATAAGAGAAAGGCCAAACTCATATTTTGGTCACTAAAGAACACCTATTTTTCAAAAGTGCTCATTGATGTTTTTTCTTTTGCAATGTCCTAACCCAAGTACACAATTTTTGCAATGTTCTCACCCCACTGAAGAAACAGTTAATTTTTTAACAGATTTTAGTCACATGATGACACGTGACTAACGCTCGTTAACAAATTAACATGGTCATCGATGGAGTTAACAGGAATCTAACAAAAAAAATTGTTATAGCAAATGACCAATATAGCCCTATTTCCCTAACTTAATGCCGTACCTACCCATGGTCTGGAACCCATTTGAACCCCTCTTTCCCCACCACCAGTTCATCTCCACCCCCAAATTCACACCACACAGACACCACTCAAGCCTTTCCTCTCCGCCGTCTTCACTAATCATTGCCGGCCGTCTCCTTCTCAGTTACCTATTCCGTCCAGAACTCCCATCATTCCGGCTTCTTTTCATACTCCAGATCAATTCCAAAAAATTCAAGCCCTAGCTCATTTCCTTCATCACGTTTCCGTCTCTGGCAATATGAACTTCGTCTGTCTAATATACACACAGACACACACACACATAGAGGGAGCCACAGTTTTGATATTCCGCGCACTGAGAGTTCTGGTGTCCTCAATCTCTGAATTTCCAGGGCATGGAGTCCACTATTTGAAAAAGAAGATAGGTTGGAGTAGAAGATGGGTTTTCAATTTTGAGTTTCTATCTTGTTTCTTGTTTGGGTTTGAGTTTCAGATTAATGGAATCCGCTACCCGAAGATTGGTCTTCAATTTGAAAAAGAAGATGGTTTTCAATTTTGAGGGTTTTCAATGAGGGAGATGTAGATGGGTTTTCAAACATGAGTTTTTATTTTGGTTATTTGTTTTAGATTAACTCCTCCAATATCTTCCTGATAATCATAAAAAATAAATCTGGATAAACATGAAAAAGAAGCTGGTTAAAAAATAAACTATGATTTTTTTATTTTTTTTTTAAATGTATGAAATTGAGGTTGAAGATGGGGATATATTGGTAATTTCACATATCAAATTCCTCGGTTAGACTTTGGTTACTTCTATTGATAGTCCCGTGAGTTATTTAACGGTGTATAGTTACCTGACGGCTTCTCGTTAATAAATTGACTGCTCCATCACTGGGGTGAGGACATTGCAAAAATTGTGTACTTGGGTTAGAACATTGCAAAAGAAAAAACATCAATGAGTACATTTGAAAAAGAGGTGTTCTTTAGTGACCAAAATATGAGTTTTGCCTTTGTGGCTACATTACCAAAAGAAGTTTCTGTTCCTTTTTCCTTCAACACATGCTTTTCTTCAATCAATGGGTCCGATATAAATATCTAGCACTGGTATTAATTTTAGGTATTCACTTGGCCTATGGGTCAGTTATTGCCTCTAATTTCTTAAAACACCAATTTGGAAAGGTGTGTGGATGCAAAAGAAAGGCAACATTGGTGAGTTGAATAAATTTGGATAGATGGGTCAGTGTTCCATATGGAAGTAAGATGGTTAAGGCTCATAAATAAAGTTTGACCAGTTACTAAAATGCATTTACTTTGTTCTATTACTCATACTCCACACGCACACACTTATATACATATATATACACACGCAATATTGAATATCATCATAGAATCAACATGTTTATAGCATATGGGGGAAACAAAAGCCCCTCAACCAGAATTTGCAACCATTTTGATGCACTTTATGGGGTAACTTATTCTTCATTCTTCTTTGTTTTATTTCAACTTAGTTGCATGCTCCACCAATTATGACATTAACTTCTGGAAGAAATTGAGACCTTTGTTCTTTGTGCAACTAGAGTCTTGGTTGACTATTTAAATCTCTATTCTTTACTAGTTTTAGCCTTTTCAAGTTTGGGAGTTTGGTTTGGTACATGGCCAAGCGTTCAGTATTAACTCTAGCTCATTAGAAAATAATTTAAAAAGGTATGAGGATGCAAAAAGAAAAAAAGTAGGCAGCATTGGTGAGTGTAAATGGATGGATGAGTCAGAGTTCCATATGGAAGTAAAATGACTAATGGTCATAAACAACATTTGACCTTCTGCCTAATTGTGTTTACTTTTGGAATATATTTGCTTTGAACAGGTATACCGCATGGTGTGCAGGTCACCCCTAGCTTCCGCATCTTCCTATTACTCCCTCCGTCCCGGAAAGCTAGTCCCATGTTATTCAGTGCTGGTTTGAATGTACTGAACAATAATTTAAGTTATATTTAATTATCCTAATGGAAATTTAAAACTTGCTATTGGTATAAATATTACCAACAAGTTTTAGATTTTCATTAGGATGATTAAAAAGTAAGGTAAATTATTGATGATTAAAAAGTAAGGTAAATTATTGATGATTAAAAAGTAAGGTAAATTATTGTTCAAATTTCATTCAAACTAACAATGAAAAAAGAGGGACTAAATTTCTGGGACGGAGGGAGTATAAAAGATTATGACCAATTATGCAATAAAATCATGATTTTTTTTTTTCTTTTAAATGTACCCTTGAATGGACAATACCAAATAATTTTGGCAAAAAAATGTGGGGAACAGAGAACTTATCACAATGCTCGTAATCTGAAGCCTTGCATTGCAAGTGCAATGTCTGTGGACTTGAAGGTCATCCTGTTCTGATCAAATTATTGTGACCATCACAGAAGCAGCATGTTTATAGAAATTTACTGGAAACAAGGCCCCTCAATTGGAATTTGCAACCATTTTGATACAAATATTCTATGAGGTTATCTTATACGGAGTACTTCAAATTTCTCGGTTTTGATTGAACCAAGTCGCATGCTCTATAGGTTTTGATTGCAACCTTTTCATGTTGATGAATTTTAGGATAATATCTTGAATATTCGTGACCAGGGAGGGGTCTAATGTACGTAGACTTACCCTTGCAAGTGGAGAGACTGTTTTGTAATTCAAACTTTTAACCCTCACGTCACAAAGGAGCAACCTTAGCTTGCCCCAAGGCTCCTCTCATACCCCGGAATGGCGGGAGCCTCGTGCATTGGTCCCGCCTTAATCTTCATCTAGATCATCCATGTTGTTTAGAAAACTGCATTCCTTCCGTCCCATAATAAGTTACTTATTTCCTTTTTGCGTGTCCCATAACAAAGGTTACTATCCCAAATTGGAAATTGAAAAATACTTCTTTATTCAATGGGACCCACTTGCCCACTCACAACAACAATCCACTTTCTATTCCCTACCCCCACGTTCTCTCTCCTACTTTACTTTTAATACTCACAACACCTACTCCACTATCAATATTATACTTACTTTTCCTTGATTTCCGCGGATTCAATTTTTGTAACCCTTATTATATGGGACGGAGAAGTACATTTTTATGAAATTTATTTTATTTACTAGTTGGATGATGTAGTAATTAATTGAATTACTATCTTCAGCATAAACACTGTGTACTACATGGCACCCTTTGCAACTATGATACTGGCCGGGCCAGCTCTACTGCTGGAAGGAGCTGGTGTATTGGAGTGGCTTCGCACGTGCCCGACTCTTGTACCTTCCCTCATCATCATATTTGGGTCAGGAGTAACAGCCTTTTGTCTCAACTTCTCCATCTTTTACGTGATTCACTCCACTACTGCAGTCACTTTTAATGTTGCCGGAAATCTCAAGGTTTGTATTAATTCATTCTACAATCTCAATTTCCTTAAAAGTTAATTTCATGTTCTGAAGTTCCCTTTTCAGTGTTGCACTCGTGTATTTGGAGTTTGATACTCCCTCCGTCCCGGAATGATGTTACCACTTCTTTCTTTGTTTGTTTTAATGAAATCGATCAATAATTATTGGTTAATTTAATTATCATAATGAAAAATCTAAAATTTGTTATTGATAGTAGTTATTATGGTGTATCGGTAACAAATATCAGATTTTCATTTGGATAGTTATTTAACCTCTAATTTAGTAATTTATACTCAAAGTACAACAAAAAAAAAATGTGGGAACATAATTCCGAGACAGAGGGAGTACACATTGCTACTCCCTTTGTCCCGAAATGATCTATTCATTTGTCATTTTTCATGAGTACGTTTTGGGGGAAACTAGTTCCTCTATAATTTATAAAAAGTCCTGTTTTTAACCCTTAAACCCTAAACCTTAAACCCACAACCCTAAACCTTAAACCCTATAAAACAACCTTAAACCCTTTAAAAAAAACTTAAACCCTAAATCTACAACCTTAAACCCTAAATCCACTTAAGCCCTATAAAACAACCTTAAACCCTAAACCTTAAACCTTATAAAACAACCTTAAACTCTAAACCCTAAACCTTAAACCCTATAAAAAAACATGACTTTTTATAACTTATGGAGGAACTAGTTTCCCCCAAAATTTTCTCTTTTTCATTGTTTCAAAAAGTTCTCATTTCTATAATTTGGGCTTCAATATTGCATAAACACAACATGACTACTAAAGCAAGTGTTCATTAACTTAAAAGTTTGAATGGTAAAATGGAAAGATTATTTTGGGATGGAGGGAGTATGTTGAATAAATGTGTATTATAATCTCACCAACCTTTAGCTTGTAAACCATTTTGCAGTTGTGGCAAATATTCCAAATTGTAATGGTTAATACTTGGTTTTTGACAACATGAAGCCCTTTTCTAATATTTAGTTCATTCTTGCAAGCAGGATTTTTGCTAAAAGATGTCAAATCAAGTCTTTATCAATTTTCACCATTTTTATTTTGTTAAAGTTCCGCTCTCCCCTTTGCATAGTGAGAGCTCCAGTAGCACCAGCTTGCTCTTGCTCTGTAGTGCTCCCTCAGTCCCATTATAAATGTCGCACTTTCTTTATTGGTCCGTTCCAACGTTTCTAAGTAAGGAAACAACCTTGCTGCAATTTTACCACGGTACAATCAATATACAAACAACTAAAGCACACTCTTTACAAACATTGACAAGTCAAATGCGACATTTACTGTAACAATGCCTTGTACTTTGTGCAGGTAGCATTTGCGGTTGCATTTTCATGGATGATATTCAAGAACCCAATCTCAGCAATGAACGCAGTTGGTTGTGCCGTGACGCTTGTGGGTTGTACATTCTATGGGTACGTGAGGCACAAGCTTGCTCAACAGCCACTTGCAGTAGTAACTCCTCGTACACCGCGCACTCCACGCGCACGCACCGAGCTCGCTCCCCTAGTAAGCAACGAGAAAATAGACGATAAAGTTTAATTTGTAACTCGGGCAAATCTTGGAGGAAATGGTTATTGTTGAGAAAGAAAGCAAACATTCTAGCTCCTGCCCTGAGCTTCAATTAGAGTAATTAGCTTATTTTTCCGATTTTTTTTTTTTTTTCTGGTAAAAAGATACTTGAGGATGTTATACAGAGCTCTTTTTGGGCAATAATTTTATGGTTATAAATTTTGTTTTCAGTTCATTATCACCTAAATTTGAGCTATGCTTTTAAAACAAAAAAAAAATATATATATAATAATAATAAAAAAAAACCTTGAGTAGTGGTTTGGTTGAGAATAAACTGCTTGTTATTCTGAAAAATGAGGATGATGAGAAAAAAAAAAAGAAGAAACAGAAATTTATGTACTGTACATAATTATACAACGTACTATGCTGTATGGTGGTGATTTTTACTACTCCTTCTGTTCCAAATGAATGTCCAATTTTTTTTAATAATGTGTTACTCTTTAGAAGAAATGTTTAGTTAAAATAATATGGAATGAAGACTTAACTACAATCTCTTTTGTTGTAAGACAAATTGGTCACAATAATAAAGAAGTAATAATAGAAATTTTGTTAGTTTGGGATGCCTTATTTTTAGCGGGCCACTCAAAATAAAAATTTGTTCATTTCGAATGAGATGGAAGGAGTATAGGTACATTGTTGGGTTTTTCTATTATTTTCGTGTACAATATTCCCAATATCTCCGTCTCTTTTAGTCGTTCTAGAATGAATGACTATTTTTATTAGATTTTTTTTTAATATAAATGACTTTTTTGAAAAATAAAATTGTCCGTAAATATATTTTTACCAAATTTTACTATTCATTAAATACTTGAAAAATTAAAAACTTGGAATGTGGATAAAAAAGATTTTGCACATACATTTATTGCTAAAATTCACATTGAGTTATAATTTCGAATTATAATTATAATTTATTTTTAAATAAAAACAGACTTTCATTTTGAAGTAAAAAAAAAATACATATATTGAGACAATAAATTAATAAAACCCTTATTTGCATATTGCCGACCCGGTTTTTGGCAACAATATTTCTAGTTTAGACCCAAAGGTGAAAGAAGACTTGTAAGGAAATGGCCCCTTTTTTTTTTTTTTTTTTTTTCTAGACATTTTTCTTTAACTAATTATCACATCTAGAAGAGAAGAAAAGTCAACGGGCTTTTGCGAACCAATTTTTACACTTTTATGACAATCTCATTTTTAATAATTTCAATTTGTACTGTTAAAAAGAGTATTTTATTTTTTAATTAAATTAGAAAATTGATGCTATTTAAATGCATTTAATGAAATATCTTCTCATTGGAGCTTTTTATTTTTATGAAAAAGCTCTCTATAGCTTTTTACCATTGTTGAAAAAGTTAGAAAGCTCTTTAAAGAGCAACTCTTTGTAGAAAGAGCTCCTTATTATAAGAGCTTTTTCAATAAATTTTTACCTCTTCTCATATTGACCATTAAATATCAACCAATAATTTCGTTCTAAATTTTAGTAATATAGATCTAACATTCAAATAAAGTATAAATGAAAATGATTATTTTTTGGAATAAATGAAAATGATTATCAAAAAAACAATCATTATGCTTTTTTTACTGAATAGTTTTTTTGTGTTCATAAAAGTGAAGTGCATCTTTTTTAATAAAAAAATAAATAAATAAACTGTAACCAACTAAATGAAGAAAGATGATTTTTTTAAAAAAAAAAAAAGAAAGAGAAAATCAAAATTTGGGGAATTTAGCATCTATATTTTTCCATCCTCTTCGAAATGTAAGATTTAGTTCATTATACTCTCTTTGGTTTAAATAATTGGTGTTTTTAGATTTTTCACAACATTATTTTTAAAATAATCATTTCCAACATTTGGTAAAGAAACTACCAAATTTACCATCATTATATGTTTCTCTCGAGTTTATTGCCAGTTTGACCTGCGTACTATTAAAAGATTGACGATTTGTCCTCGTACTAAAAAAACTCACACTATGACCTGCGTACTATGATTTTAATAAAAAAGTGACCAAGGATAACGATAATCAGTTAGAAATCTAACGGGCTGTCAGCATATGTTAAGAATTTAACAGAAATGGGGTTCTTAACTCCAAAGTAAAAAAAAAAAAGATTCAAACCCAAATTTATAAACTTGAAATCCCAGTTTTAGAATTCTTCATCCAAATTCGAAATGCAAATCCCAAATCAGAAATAAAAAGCTTAAATCGAAATGGGTTCATCATTCAAAATGAAACCCTAAATCGAAATTTGTTCAACATTCAAAATCGAAATTGGTTCTTAACACAAAATCGAAATTTGAGCCCTAATTTCTTCAATTTCGAGCCCCAAATCAAAACCCAGAATTCAAAAATCAATCCCTAAATAGAAAATTAAATTCGTAAATAGTGATAGTGCCGGTGGTGATAAGACTGTGGCGGAGGCGGAGATGATTCACCGTCGTAGGAATCGACAGCGGGAGCTAGGGTTTCGTTCTTTCTCATCTAGGAGAAGACGGACTCCAAGCAGAGAGAGGGATAAACAGAGAATTCTGAGGCGAGGTCCGCTAGTAAGGAAAGGGAGAGTGGCAATGGAGGTAGGAGAGTGAGTTCTCCAGGGAGGCGATTTGAATCACCTGTTACGAATTCAAATGGAAGCATGGATTTAGTTCCTTTTCTGGGAATGCTAATAGGCCTGGGAATGGGTCTGTTGAAAATAATATTTGGAAGAATCAATTGCAAATCTATTAAATTCTTAACATATGCTGACAGCCCGTTAGATTTCTAATGAGTCATCGTTATCCTTGGTCACTTTTTTATTAAAACAATAATACGCAGGTCATAGTGTGAGTTCTTTTAGTACGAGGGCAAATCGTCAATCTTTTAATAGTACGCAGGTCAAAGTGACAATAAACTCGTTTCTCTCACATATACTAGTATTTCATACAGTGAAACAATTAAAATGATTCAATAATTACATGTTCTCTCACATACTCCCTCCGTCCCAAAATGATGTTCGCGTTTGACTATTCAAACTTTTTAAGCATGTGGTTAGTGACCCGTAGTAAGGATGGAGTATATTATACTACTGATGGGGCTGCAGATAGAGAGGTATATATATAGATGTGTACATGATTGTAATTTATTACTAAAATCTAATCTGAATATACAATTAACTCATATTGCATATTGTTTCTTAGGTTGCAATAAAGAGGAAATTGGCTGAGCTACCAGAAGTGGATCAAGAGAATCCAACAGAAAGGGAAAGGATATTCAGGGATATAGTTGGAGAGGATGGCCATGGTCAGTGGCGGATCTAGGCCCTTTGAGGAGGGTACTTCGACCCCCCTGACTTCTGTAATTTTTATAAATTTACCTTTTACAATTTTCGATTTTACTATATTGACCCCCTGAAAAGAAAATTTCAGGGGGGTCTAGATTCGCCACTGGCCATGGTTATGTTTTACTTGGAGAATTCAATATCCTTCATTGCCGTTTACAACAAGTCTTGATTATGAGGCTAGAATTGCACGATTAGAAAGCAAGCTGGAGGAGCAACATGTTCAACATCGGGAGGACTTCTCGACCAAATTGCAAACTATGCGGTTGAAATTGTTGATCTTAGGAAAGATTTTGTGGAGGAGCAACAGTTTAAAAAGAATATCAGTGCTTTGGCTAATGAGATTAGCTCGCGTGAAAAATGGGAGTGGTTTTGTTATAGACTTTGATCAACGCAGGTATCATTAACAATTCTCTAATGGGAACAGTTCAACCTCAAGACACATTGGAGATCGAGGATGAAATCAATTCACGCTAAGCATGTCAGGTATGCGAATATATATACTCCATCCGTCCCACCTCACTTGAGACCTAAGAAGTGGGCACGATAACTAAGGAAAAAGAATAAACTAAGAAAAATGTGTGGTAAAAAATGAGGAGAGAGAATGAGTGGGGTTATATGTAGGTTGGTTGAATAAATTGTGTGGTGGAAAATGAAGAGAGAGAATGAGTGGGTGGGGTAGATTGAATATAAAATTATATAAGGATGACCATTTTGGGGAGTCTCAAGTGAAGTGGGACGGCCCAAAATGGAAATAAGTCTCAAGTGAGGTGAGACGGAGGGAGTATATAATTTTGTTATAAATTTGTTTACTCATTGCCATTTGTTGTTTGTTTAGTTCAGGTGCAATTTGTCTTGAGAAGCAAATATAGTTATTGTAACGACCCGAGCCCGCAGGCCCGACCGTTACACAAGCACCACGGACTGACCCAATGAATACAAATATCTTGGGTCCACTTGGCTTACCACAGGCCTACCCAAAAATCCATGGACGTATTAGTATTCATGGTAGTTTTGTGGCCCTTTAAGTACCACAAGAAATTCTTGTATCCCCCCAATGTAGGATACTACAATATCTCCCACTTGGATCCTTGCCGTCCCCGGCAAGATCCACTTTGGATCGGAACCCCGGGCAGTGTCGGATTCAAGAGGGGCTCGTACGGATTCAAGAGGTGACTCCCACCGTATCTGCGGTGTGCACTTTGTTCCGCACAGCACTTTGCTCCAAACTTTCAGCCGGGACCCGCTCTGATACCATTTGTAACAACCCGAGCCCGCAGGCACGACCCGTTACACAAGCACCACGCACTGGCACAATGAATACAAATATATTGGGTCCACTTGGCTTACCACAGGTCACCCAAAAATCTATGGACGTATTGGTATTCATTGGTAATTCGTTGTACCTTAAGTACCACTAAAGATTTTGATATCCCACCGATGTGGGATACAAAATTATGATTAATACGATTAAATTTGACAAAAATAATTACGTAACACAATATGTGGCGTAAAATGTATTCGACCATTAATTGCGAATATACGCGAGGTGTACAATTGTGACTAGGTACAATATGACCTACCCTATTACCTACTTGGAGTCTAATACTTATGGGCTCATATTTGGATTGGTTATGTTATGATGGACACTTTATGTGCCATATGGTTGATGGGTATTTGCGTATGGTTATATGTTGTTAAAAGATATGATACAGTTGCTCATGTGAATTATTAAAATGTCCACTACTTTTGAGCCTAGTTGAATTGGTTTATGGCAGGTAAACATCTACTTGTGATATCCCACATCGTTGGGATATACAAACTCGGAGTGGTACTCAAAGTACGACAAATTACCAATGAATACCAATACGTCCATGGATTTTTGGGTGGGCCTGTGGTAAGCCAAGTGGACCCAAGATATTTGTATTCATTGGGCCAGTGCGTGGTGCTTGTGTAACGGGTCGGGCCTGTGGGCTCGGGTCGTTATCAATGGTATCAGAGTGGGTCCCGGCCGGAAGTGTGGAGCAAAGTATTGTGTGGAACAAAGTCCATACCGCGGAGACGGTGGGAGTCACCTCTTGAATCCGTACGAGCTACCTCTTGAATCCAACACTGCCCGGGTTCCGATCCTAGTGGGCCTATCGGGGACGACAAGGATCCAAGTTGGGGAGATTACAATATCCCACATTGGTTGGGAATTTAAAGAAGGAGTGATACTTAAGTATGTACGAATTACCAATGAATACCAATACGTCCATGAATTTTTGGGTGGGCCTGTGGTAAAGCAAGTTGACCCAATATATTAGTATTCATTGGGCTAGTGCGTGATACTTGTGTAACGAGTCGTGCTTGTGGGCTCGGGTCGTTACAGTTATTCTCTGAGTGCACAATCTTCATATGATACGTATACCAGCATATTTTAATTTCTAGCAATAGTGTTTTTTTTGTTGTTGTAGGATTCGTTGAAAATTTGCGGCAATGTCATCTCTTTGTGATCGAGCAACACCTATGTTCCAGGATTATGTTCCATGATACATTTGATTTTAAAAAATGTGTTTCTTCTTTGTTTGAAAGAGTATAGTTCCAGCAAAATTTGGTTTTTTTTGTTGTTGTGAATTGTGATAGACCTACAACAATGATGTTTGTTGTTATGCTAGTTATGTATTGTCATTTCTGTTGTATAGATTTGTGTTCTAAAAGCAGCTTCTTTAAAAGTGTATTGAAAAGTTAAAACTTGAATTGGGACAACAAAAAAGGGTCCTGGTTAAGTTATCAAAATATGAAAGTAAGAGTTCTTTTCTAAAAATATAAATGACGAGAAATAAGAAATAAACAATTTTGCCATTCTAATAATTCTATAACTATAGAAAAACAACACTTTCTAACTTACGTTTTGAATATTTATATTATGAATAGTGTTTTGAATAGTTGTATCTCCAATTTACTTATAATACTATCAATTTTTTATTTTTTTTTAATAAACGTGCACAACTAAACTTAAACTTTTACCTTAAAACTTACTCCCTCCATCTTAAAATAGATGTCGTTTTAGGAGTTAAATTTTGTCTCAAAATACTTGTCGTTTCACTATTTTCAAAGCTTTTTTATTGCTCTATACCAATTATACCCTTAATAATGTTAGTGAACTATCTCTTACCTAACCATTTAATTACATAGGTAGTTGAATTACTTTAGGGGTATTTGAGACTTTTTCACATGCATTAATGGCATTTCTTAATATATGTGAAACACTCCAAAACGACATCTATTTTGAAACAGATGGAGTACTTATAATATCAACTTTTTTTTCTTTTAATTTTTTAAATAAACCAGCACAATCAAAGTTAAACTCTCACCTTAAAATGGAAAGTGACAATGCTAGTGGCACAAAAGAAGTCTACAAAATGATGAATACAAAAGGAGGTGACAATATTTATTGGTTACTCCCTCTTCTCATACTTATCGCTACTAATTTTCATTTTGAGCGTCTTACACTTATTTGCCACTTACCTAAAATGTTCTCTTTTCTCTCTCCCATCTACTCACAATTACTATCTAATAACTTATTTTCTCTCTTTTACCCACCCACAATACTTACTTTTTCAACATATTTTCTTAATCCCCGTGCACTACCATTTAGTAGCAATTAGTACTCCCTCCGCCCCAAAACACTTTGCACTTATTACCGCTTTGGGTGTCCCATTAGTAAGCCCCCTTTCTCAAAATGGATACTTTTTATTATTATTATAATGAACTAACCACAATACTTAACATTAACTAGCCTAATTAAAACATTAATCAGCCCAACTCAATTTACATTAAATACTTAATTTTCACCCCCAACCCATTTAATAAAACATTACTGTCTCTCTCTCTCTCTCCATCACAATTCTAGAGAGAAGTCAGAGCTTCTCTCAAGTTCTCCACCACCGCTTTCCTCCTCCACTGCCCTCCGCCTCACCGCTACCGTACTCTGCCGCTACCGCCCTCCGCCTCCACCACCACCACCGTCACTATCCACATGCTACTCCACTCTTCCAGGTTCATTCTCTCCATCTCTTCTCTCTCTTCTCTCTCCATTCCGTATTCTCTGTCTCTTCTCTCTCTTCGTCTCTTTTCTCTTTCTCTCTCTCTCTCTTTAAACAGAAATGTGCTTGTGTGTGTGTCCATGTTTTGGATTTTAGATCTAGAAGTTAGGGTTTCAGATCTGTATTCCCATCCCCTCTCTTTAGTGTTCGTACATGTGTTCTTGAGTTTTTTCAGATCCAGATATGTGTTGCATGTATAGTGAAGATCTACAAATTTGGATTTCACATCTCCTCCTTTCTTCTTCTGACTTTGGTTTTGGGGATTACCAATTCCCAGTTCATGATGTTTTGTGTTTAGGTTTTAGAAATTGATTTAAAGGTTGTTGTTTTGTTAATTTGTGCAGGTTTGCATTTTTTTCAAAATTTGTTGTTTAAGTGACGGTGGCTGTCAATTTGTTGTGGGTTTTTTGTGGTTGTGGATGGATTGTGATGGTGGCGGTGCCGGTGCCGGTAATGATAGTGGGTGGTGGCGTCGGCGGCGGCAGTGGTGATGTTGGGCGGTGTTGACGACGGTGATGGCGGCGGTGGTGGTAGTGAGGACGGTGGTTGAGGTGGTGGTGTAATGTTAGCAAGACTGTTTATTCATGTGACTTGAATTAATAATTTGGATTTAATTAATAAAAATATATTTTTAATCATCTTCTAATACACTCAAATTAGTAATATATCCGAATATATATACTCCCTCCTTAATTCCCGTGCATTTCCAAAATGGTGCAAGTTATTTTGGGACGGAGGGAGTATGGGACAGAGGGGGTATATTGGTTGTGGACCCGACACACTTTAATTAAAAACATCAATAAACATCATGACTCCTTATTTTGTTAGCCAAAATTTGTGAATTTTATTGTGACTTTATATATACCGGAAAGAAAAGTACTCCCTCCGTCTCAGACTAAGGTTCTTACTTTCTTTTTTAGTTTGTGCCACCAGACTAAGGTTTTTAGTTGCTTTATTACCTAAAATAAACAATGAGACCCACTTATCATTTTCACAATAAAAACTCTCTATCCACTTTCTCTTTCCTATTTTATTTTGTATACTCACAATATTTATTTTTGGGCAAATTGCAAATTGGTGACCTGTGTTTGTTTCACATTTGCAATCCCCAACCTAAGAGTTTAATTGTGCCAATCAGCCACATAAGTTTGTCAATTTGTTGCAATGCAGTGTAAAAACTAACAAATCGTTAGTTTTTTGACTGAGTGAAACACATGTGGTTTGCACATGGCCTTAAAAGGGGTAGTTTTGTCATTTCCACCCTATTCCTTTCATCTTCTTCACAACTTCTCAAATCCCCACCTCCACCATTAACGCCGATGGCCGGCACCAACACTACCATTCTTCAGTCCCACAATAACCACCACGCTCCGCCACCACCATTAAACCACCACCACCATCATCAAACCATCAGCAAGTTATGAAATTCAGATTATTCAAAAACTTCAAAAGCTCAAATTTAAAATCAAGCACCTCAAAATTCAAAACTCCATATTAGAAAATGAATGTTGTTGCTGGGTAACAGGGCAAGAGCAATTTGTTTCTCAAACACATAAACTGGAATTCTTGTCTCCAAAAATAAAATAGAATATTGAAATTGTAATTGCATTTGTAAATCAAAACAATGGATGTTTGGGGAGTCCTCTTCCGCCCTCACTCGCGAAGCTGGTGATGATGTCGTGCTGGCCGGAGGAGGTATTGGCGAGAATTTTTGTTGACATAATTTGGGGTAGAAAACCAGTCGGTTTTTGGGTCGAGATTGCAAGTGGGGGCCGGATTTGGCGATGGGGGTGTCGGCCAAAGGAGATGATGAGATAGCCGGCGTGATGGCGGCTGATTTGCAGGAGGACTGGGGAGAGATTCGGCATGGATGAGAGAGAGAGAGAGAGATAGAGAAAGAGAGAGGCTAGGGAGGAAGAAGATGAAGATATGTATGAAATGGTAAACTTTTTGATTCTTTCCCTTATTTTTTAAAAAAATACAGTTGATCCCCTTAGTTAAACACATGCCTTGCACAATCTCTTGGAATTGACAAGGTTTCCCTTTTAAAAAGTCATGTGCAAGGCACATGTGTCACGACCCGAAATCTAGGCTCTATTTTATTAGTATTAAATAATTATTATTTATTTATTTGCTTATTTATTTCTTTAAATTATTATTTATTTAAATATTTATGTGTACATTTTATGTGTTATAATAATTTAGGCTTAGCATTTTATTGGGTCATTTGGGTTAGTGTGGTATTGTTGGGTCTTAATTGTTAGTAGTGAGTGTAGTAATTGTGTGTAGTGTAGTGGAGGGGGCCTAAGTGTAAAATCTCTTAAATCATTTTAACTACTCCCTCCCTACTCCTCCTCTTCTCCCTCACTCTTCTTCTCCTCCCAGCAAACTCCCTCTCTCTCCTCCATTTGTGTAAGTTTCTTTCTCTCCCTTCTCCCTTCATTATCTTCCTCTTCCTCTTGTAATCTCTCATTTCTTAAAACGTGAAATGTGTTTAGATCGTCGATAGGATCGCGTAGAACAAAAAAGAATCGAATTCCATCATCTTTGAGAATTTTCAAGTAAGTTACTTTTCCCCTATTTTTATGCTAAAATGTTCATATCATGTTTATATAATGCTTGATGTGTTATATTTGAAGTTTGGTTGAGTATAGAATTTATTTGGAATTTAATTGAGTTTTTGGGTAAAAATGGTGAAATCTTGAATGTGGGGTTTTGGTGTTGGTTTGGGTGATTAAAGGGTGTTATTTAGGTTCCCTTTAGGTTGGGTGTTGTTTAGGAGCTTTAGAATTGTATTGGGAAGCTTTGATTTTGATACTTATGGAAGGATTGTGGTTTTGGGTCGAAATGTGAGAACCCAGCTCTGTTTCCCGGCTGGAATCCAGACCAGGCGCCCGCCCGCGTGGTGCCAGGCGCCCGCCTGCACCCCCTTTTCCAGCGGCCTGACCTTCTGGCCAAACAAGCGCGCGCCTGCCCCTGCCCGAGCGCCCGCCCGCCCGCCTGCTTGGGATTTTGACCTCTTTGCTTGTTTTAACTAAATGGCTTAACTAGTTTAGGGTTCCTTCTTCTACTTAACTTAAGATAACACCGTGGAACACTTATTTAAGTGGAATCAATTCTTTGTGAATAAATATGTTATGGAATTTGATTGAGTATCATTTTGGGAATGTGGTTCATCCTTGATGTGTTGTTTGGATTGGTTTACCTTTGTGGTAATTTATTTGGAATGGTTCCCTACTTTGGAACCTTAAGTTGTTTATTCATGCTAAAATATTATTACTTAGCATTTATTTGGAAGCCCAGCTGGCATATTTGTTGCATCGGGCGATGGGAAAGATTATAATGGCAAAGCCAAGTTCATTATAATGTTGACCATTGTTTTGCCCCCTTCTATACCATTTTCCAGATTGGCCTTGGAAAAGATAAGTTAGCTTCCTTTTGTTAATGTATCTAGCTACCGAGCATGACTTTGTGGCATGGCTCTTTTCCCTTGTGACACTTTTATGGTTATTGGTTCCGGTACCGGGGGATTTCTCTTCAACTTTCATGCTATTATGAAGATGTGAATTGTTGATTATTGAAGCTGCGCAGCGATCCTTTATTTGGATGTATCGGTTTGAAAACCTTGGCTAATATCCTTTGTTATGTGTTTATTTCCGCTGCTATTCATCATCTGATAATTGCTATCTGATATATGATAATTGCTATGTGTTATGTGATTTATTATTGATTATTGCGTCATAGCATGTCATGTAGTTGCATTAGTAACTTATTGAGATTTATCTCACCCCCTTTCTTTTTATCTTTGTTTTTCCTTAACCCCCCCCCCCCCCAGGTGCTAAGGATTAGTCTCGCTGATCACGAGAAAGAGGACGTCGAGTGTGGATACATTCTTTTGGGGAAAGTTGTTATAGGTTGGTTTACATTATAAAAATGTGTAACCTTTAGGGATAGTTGTACCAATCAATGACGTCATTAAGAATTGTACATTTATATTTTGTTAAGCATAAACTTGTGGAAGTTTATGATAGTTGTATTTGGTTATTATCAAACTTGGGTTTGTAAAATTTTGGGATCATCACCTTTTGGCATCAAATGGAATTTTTAACTTCGGTATTTTAGAGTTTATTGTTTAAGTCGACGTCCAGCTCGCGATCTCGGGGCCGCGGGGTTCGGGGTCGCGACAGTTGGTATCAGAGCTATGGCATTAGCTCTATGTATAAGTATAGGTGGATTAGTATGACCTAGGTGGGTAGTAGTGTGCGGAGTGATTAACGGTTGATGTTTTATGCAGGTACTTGTTTACAATGGTTCGTAGAAGGAGTGGTGAAGGTAGTACCGGTAATGCAAATCAGAATGATACAAGGGAAGAAGCCCGTGCCATGTTTCAAGGCATGTTCGAGGCGGCCATGAAGGCCATACATGATCAAGGTCCGAGGGTCGAACAAGCACCACCCCGCTATGGATTGAAGCAATTTCTCAAACTGAAACCGGTTGAATTCAATGGGGAACCCGATGTCCGGAAAGCTGAGTTGTGGATCGAGTCGATGGAGAAGATTTATTAGGTATTTGGTTGCACGGATGAGGACAAGGTCCGGTTTGCGGCATATAAGCTTGTGGGAGCCGCCGAGCATTGGTGGAAGGGTGTTAAAGCTAGTTGGGATGATACTCACACGGTGTATGCGTGGGAGTTGTTCTTGCGCAAATCCAAGGAGCATTTCATTCCGGTTGTTGATCAAAACCGAAAGGAGATCGAGCTACTCAACCTGGAGCAAGGTTTGTTGTCTATAGCTCAATACTCGGCTAAGTTCATAGAATTAGCCCGGTATTGTAACTATTTGGTGAGGACCGAGGAACAAAAAGCTATGAGATTCATTCGGGGATTGAAGACCTCCATCCGTACTCAACTTATTGCCCAACGGATTATGACCTTCTAAGATGCGGTAGACCGAGCCTACTTGATAGAGCAAGATATTGGGGAGCAGAAAAGGAACCGAGGTTGCGGGTACGGGTAAACCGGGAAGCCATGCTAAATCTCAACCTCAACACCGTTCCGACAGCCGAGTTAACCCAGGAGCATCATTTCAGTTTAAGGGGCAAACCACACCGAGGAATCCGGGTACTACTCAGGGGATTCAGAATAGGAGGTCTTGTACCTTTTGTCAGAGGGTAGGCCATACGGAGGATAGGTGTTGGAAAAAGCAAGGAAGTGTACCAATTGTGGTGAAATGGGGCACTTTGCGAGGGATTGCACGAGGTACCGAGGTCAGTCATCCGGATCAGGGGTTGGTACTAATCAGGGTCAGAAAAGGGATGCCGCTGGGAAGCCCAAAGTTCAGGAAAGATATATGCCATGAATCAACAACAAGCTACCGATGATCCATCCGTTATGGAGGTATTGTTTCTGCGTCTAATGTGAGCGCACGAGCGTTAGTAGATCCAGGATCATCTCATTCATACATTCTGTGCAATTTGCTTCCATGTTAAATGCTGCATTCGAGTCTTTACCGTACGTGCTAGAGGTGTCGACCCCTATAGGAGAATGCTTGATTTCTGATCGAGTCTTTCGTGCTTGTGATGTGGTTATTTGTGGTCGTGTCCTTGTGCGGATTTGGTAGTTCTTCCTATCCAAGACTTTGATGTCATTTTGGGTATGGATTGGTTGAGCAAGTTTCATGCTTCCGTGATTGCCGTAAGAAAACTGTTACTTTTTCTATTCCGATGTGCCTAAATTTGTGTTTGAGGCTAGTCCTCTGAGTAGAAAGGTTCGCTTAATTTCTTATATGAAAGCGATAAAATTATTGCATAGTGGTTGTGAGGGGTATTTGGCTAGTGTTCTTGATACTAGGAAGGAATCCCCTAGTTTTGATAGTGTTCGGTAGTTCGGGAATTCCCGATGTTTCCTCTACGAGTATGAATGCCTCCCGATCGTGAGATAGAATTTTTGTATAAAACCTTTTGCCGGTACGGCTCCAATTTCGAAAGCACCTTTAGGTTAGCCCCCGCAGAGTTGAAGGAGTTAAAGGTTCAGTTGCAAGAGTTGCTTGATCGAGGGTTTATCCGCCCTAGTGTTTCCCCGTGGGGAGCACCGGTTTTATTC
>JAOWBW010001081.1:67104-236703 GCA_026119855.1 Campanula takesimana
AATACCTTCATCGGCCTTAGCATCAAATTTACCTCGATGCCTTCTTTGCCATTGTACAAGATGTAGCACTTGCATCCAAATATCTTGAAGAAGACAATGTTGGGTGATACTGCCTCGCCACATTCATAAGAGTCTTGTTGTGAACTTTGATGATTAGGGAGCGGTTCTGGGTGAAACATGCGGTATTAATGGCTTCGGCCCAGAAGTATTTGGGAACTTTGCTTCTGCAATCATTGTCTTCCCGGCTTCAATCAAAGTCCTGTTCTTTCTTCTTTCTACAACTCCATTCTGTTGTGGAACCCCAGCACCAGAGAAGTTATGATCAATTCCATGATCATCACAATATTGAACAACACCATTTTTTGTAATTCGGTTCCATTATCTGACGCACTGGCAACAATGTCATCCAATTTCTGAGTTTGGAGCTGTCTAAGAGAGCGGTTACGATGCCCATAAGTATCATCTTTAGAGGCCATCATTTCCACCCATGTATATCTTGAATAATCATCAACCACCACAAGTGTATAGCGGTTTCCTTCCTCCAATACTGGCGGTTGGGACAGGTCCAAATAAATCCATGTGCAGCAATTGCAAACAGCGGTTCGTTGAAGGTGCGGTTTTTTACTAGGAATGACTGTTTGGGCTGCTTTCCAAGCTGGCAATGCTTTGCACTTTTCATCATGATGGTCACCACTTTGGTAGATCCTTTTACTAGACCATACCCTGTGCAGTTTTGCTAGATACTTGAAGTTCAAGTGGCTGAGCCGCTTATGCCCATAACCAGCTGCTTTCACTTATGTTTTTGGCTACAAAACAGAGGTCAGCAATAGAAACAATACTACTCAAATCTATCATATAAACATCACATGTTTCTGTTCCAGTCAGTAGAGTGGACTTCAGAGGAGCTCTTTGATATAACAGTTAGTTGATGTAAAGATGCAGTTCATTCCTTTGTCACAAAACTGAGATATGGAGAGAAATGTTGTGCTTGAGTCCTTCTACAATGACACATTTTCAATAGTCACCTTTCCTCGTTTGATTGCTCCATATCCTACTGTTTCTCCTTTCTTGCTTGTTGTTACCAAAACACAGTACTGGGGAGACCTTTCATTTGGATGAAACTGCAGAGTAGTTCGAATCTCCAGTCTGTGTCGTGAGCATCCACTATCCAAATACCAGAGATCCTTCTTCTTCTTCGCGGTTCCAGCAGCCATAAAACATGAAATCTGAAAAATAAACATGAAAGGTTTTGGTCCCCCCTTATTCCTTGGGTCCTAGGGTTAGCAGCTTTTTAGGACCCACACTTGTTTGACCTTAGGATTTTTACGTCCCTTTGCATTGGGTGTGAATCTTAAAAGACAATGACCAGCACTATGACCAAAATCAGCACAAATAGCACAATGAATAAATCCAGGTTTTGGTTGCGGTTTTACAAACCCTTTACTGACCTTTGGTTTCTCATGTTTTACTGGGTCATTACGTTTTGGCGGTTTTGCTAAACAAAGATTCCTTCTTGAGCTCAACCTTCCTCTTAGGTGCGGCTTTAGGGAAAATGATAGGAATTTCCTTAAACCGACTAGGAGCGGTTTCATCACTCAATACTTCCTTGTTGCCTCAGCCGCTATGGATTTTCTCTTTCCACTTTGAATCGCTCCCAGTCTGGTTTTTAGGGTACTCAAAGAATAATTTTGCCTTTTAATTTCTTGTTTTGAGCCCTTTTTACCAGCATGATTAACCTTAGGAATTTCTTTGGTTTGTTCAGTAGGTTTCACACCACCTTCCACTTTCGGCACAGAGACAAGGACACTTACACCCATCATCGGTTTTTAAACCCCAATCCACTTTTATCCGAAGTAGGAATTTGTGAATTTAGGATTTGTTCCACGGTGACACCAGACTTAGTCCATACATCGGTCACTTTTTGGAGGTCATCCCCTTTGTACGGTAAGATCATGGATTTGGGTGAGAAGTACCTCGGTTCTGTCCTTCAGATAGCGGTTTTCATCCACAATAGTAGATATCCCAGCAATTTGGAGCTTGAGATTTTCAATTCTCCTTGTGGGATTTACATACACGTTGGGATTCTTCAAGTTCCGCAGCCATTAGTTTATATGCCTTTTTAAGTACAGTGTGTTGTTGACATATAATATTTGCACGTTCTAGTACCTGATCATCATGACTTTGGTCTGCTTGAACCTCGGGAGTGTAGTTTGGTGTTGTAGGAGCTCTGCTTGATCTAGCCTCAGGAGTCTTAGTGTTAACTGACTTCATTTGTTGTTTTGGCAGTGGAAGGCTTTCGTCAATTTCAATTCTTTCTTCAAATCCCATGAGACAGAGATAGCAGTTTCTTCATCATCACTTTCATCTGAGTCTGAACTCATCCATGTCAGGGGTTTGATCTCCTTGTCAGCTACCATTCCTCTTCTTTTCACGAACTTCTTGTTTAATGGTTTCTTTGCTGGCGCGGCTTCATAGCGCGGTTTGGGACAACTTGACGCAAAGTGACCTGGTTGTCTGCAGTTATAACAAACCAAGTCTTCCCTTGTCTTGGGATCTGCAGTTTTGTTGAATCTGGTTGGAGGGACAACTTTGCTGGGCCTTTGGATGGAAATTGAGATCTATTATTTTTCCTGAACTTGGTGTATCTCTTCACATACAAAGAAAATTCTTCATCATCCATTCATCAAAATCAACTTGAGTATAACTTGAGGATTGTGATCCTACACTCTGAGCATAAGAACTTTGAGGAGGAGTGTAGGATTGATGAGACTGCTGATAAGATTGATAAGATTGAGGATATGGTTGATGTGATTGAGGATAGGATTGTTGAGACTGCTGGTAATATTCAGAAGGTGCGGTTTTTGAGAATTATATCTAGGAACATTTTGGTCAGGATAGCGGTTTGCAAGTGGAGGTGGGGCGGTTTGATGATGGTCTGGATTTAGACAGGAGATGAGGTATTGTTGAATGCAGCTAGAGAGAGGTTCTTAAATCTGCTTTCGGTTTCATGGACCTCTTCAAGCTTAAATTCAAAAACCTTCAGCATGGCATACAAGTGTCGAAGATCAAGAGCTTCCAAGTCCTTGTTGTCTTCAATGTTAGTAGTTTTTGATCAGCCATTTGCTACCAAGTGCTTGCATGAATCTCATGTTCAAATCTGTATTAGAATAGACATGTCCAAGAGAAAAACAAACGTTAACAATATCAATAAACCTCTCATAATTGTCTAAGAGATTCCTTAGGATCTTTAACAAAATAGTCAAAGAGTCTTCTCTGTTGATAGAGGCGGTTCTTCTTGGTATCTGAATCTCCTTCCAGAAAGTCAACTATAGCATCCCAGGTAGCCTTTGCGGTTTTGCAGTGAAGCACCTTAGAATGAGTCCTCAGGTCAATAGCTGACACTAGCATGGACATAGCTCTTCCATCAAAATCCACATTGATGCGGTCTGCATCAGTCCATTCACTTTCTAATTTCTTAACTTCAGCTTCTTCACCTGCGGTTCCTGCACGTGGATTAGCTTTCATAGGAACATATGGTCCATCAGTACCGCGGTCCACAGTCTACGATCACATGAAATCATGTGTTTCATCATCCTATCTTTCCAAAAAATAAAACTATCTTCATCCAGAATCGGTAAGTGATTCGAATTGGATGTTTGCATCATATGGGTGTTTGTGTTTTGCCATTGGATCAGCACCCAAGCGGTTAAGCTTGTAAAAACAAGTTTGTGGATATGCTCTGATACCACTTGTTGGTCCCAGGGGCAACAAGGGTATAGAACCGCTAGAGGGGGGGTGAATAGCGGTCCAAACTTTTTCGAAAATACCCTTAAAATCAACCGAGTACTTATCAGTTTGGCCAACTGCGGTTCAAGGCACAAGAACCGTACTGATAAAATGCACAGCGGAGTTTGCGGTTTGGCCAAATTGGTTAGTTAAAGAGTTGGGAAGATTGACTCGGGTTGAGAAAACACTATGATGCAACAGAATAGTTAAACTTAAAGTTTTAAAGGAAAACACAATTCATCTTTCAAGTCATTTCGTGTATGGAAGCAAGTTCAAGACCACGAACAAGAAAGATAAATATCAAGACAGAAAATAAAGATCAAACACACAAATTGAAGAGGTTCGTTCTTAAATGAACTACGTCCTCTACCTAGATGGTTAGTCTAGGATTTTCTAATAGCTATAAGACTTGTATTAATTTAGAGGAGGTTTTACAAGATGAATCTAAACTCTAAACAATAAGTCTAACCTAAGCTATAATAACAACCGGTGTTTTCGAAGTATATAATCTATGTGATCATATAAATCGGGTGTGTGTGTGAAAAGAAATCAAATGCTCTAAGTATCTAAATGATGGTTGAGCAAATGGAATTCTTTTGGTGTAAAGGCTAAGTATGAATGTTTGTTAGGCTTGAAGCTTTGATGAAGAACTGGGTTTGCAATGGAGATGGTTTGAAGATATGAATATCTGGGTTTAACTCTTCAAAGCAAACTTGAATACTTGGGAATGAATCTCTTGAAGCTCAGCAACCTTCATTGTTGAATAATGAAGGCTATTTATAGGCAGAGCACCCTTGTGACCGTTGGGTAAGGATTTGAATCAAATCTGAAGGGTACAGTGCTGTCGAAATCCCATTGGTTGAGCTGTCATTTTCGTCCTTGTTTTGTCTTGTAGTCCTAGGTAGTTGTTGCACCACTACCTGACAATTGTCCTTTGTTGCAGAAAGGACTAACGGTAAACAATTCAAACTGATGGACAAACCGACATTCCTTGCAGAAACTCCAAGTTAACTTAGAGTTATTTTGACATGACATAACAACATCCTTATACGGTCAAAAAGGGAATGTTTGTCTAAGGAATAAATGACATCTCTTTAATTCTTCAATAACTGCTCTGCGGTTTCACCAAGCATATGGGCGGTTTGAAGAATGCTCTTGATGTGCGGTTTCATCAAACATGCAAACTGCGGTTTGATGAAAATTGAAGAGCTCCATGCTGGCATTCTCAAGATGACGGCTTGAAGCTCTAAACCGCTAATGATACAACCGAATTATACTCAGCCTAGAAAATGAAAAATCTAGAAAAGGACTTATCCAAAAATTGAAGTAGAACTTCATTACATGCGGTCCTAAAGTCCATAAAAGACACGTGTATGGATCAATCAAATTAAGTTAAGGGTGGTACTAACAATGAATCCTAACAATAGCCATCAAGGCTTCTCTTGAAGCTCTGACTGAAAATCAAGCGAAAAAGCTTGAAGCAATCAAGGCTGCATATGCTACTCTTAAAGCACCACTTGAGTATCAGGGCTCCAGAATTGAAGAACTGACAAACATAGTTGTTGGTTCATTTCAAGTTGTTGAAAAGAAGTTGGATACTTTGGAAGAATCCGTGCAGAGATCTGCTGGAAGTGCAATTACTGAAGGATCCATTCAAGTTGCCGATGCGGGTCATGGAAATGTTCACTCACAAGCTGAGAATGATGATGGAAATAGCATCGATTTCCCGACCGTGAACAGTTTCGATTATATGCTTGCCAACGCATTCACTTGCCCCATCATTCCTGAATTTCAAGACGAATTGAAGATTCCTGGTTTGGATATGTGAAGCTACCGCACACCTGACCGCAACCCCGACCGTAGTACTCGACCGTTACCTCGACCGCTTTATTGACCGCACTTTATTTTTCATTCTATTAGGCTGGATGCCTTGAAACAATTTAAATTTCTGTTTAACTTTTATTTGGGTCTGTAACACAACTACATTTATTCTCTCTTTTGTTTTGTACTCTTATGCTTCATCGCTTTAATGATTCAGAGTACTAGTTATGATTGTGTTGTTTTTGATGCTATTCATTTCCTTCATATATCATCTTTTTGAATTGCATCAAAAATATTTCTATCTTCTAGGATTAGTCCTTTTATTTTATTTTTAGGATGATAGAAATCTATAACATTGACTTACTGTGTGTGCATTGACTTGGGGCATGAACTTAATAAACCTTAATTTCTTGAAACATGTTATTACCAAGTACAATGAATTAGTCTTTGTTATAGTAGGTAATGGTCTCAATCAAATAGGGGGAGATTGTTGGGTATGCATATAATAAACCACTCCTATTACCTAGATTTGATTGATCCCATAACCTTATTTTACTTTTTATGGAATTTAGGTTCTATTGTAAGAAATTTTATCACTTCATTAGTTAAGTCCATTTTTAGTTTAGCTAGGCTTAGAAGATCAGCCCCTCAAATTTTGAAGAAATGCTGCTGCTGAAAGACTTCTGCAAAATTGGCCAAGTCTGCCAACCTCACCTAGGCGACCGCACTAGTGACCGCACTACTGACCGCATTAGTGACCGCAGACCTTGGCGACCGCAAATCCAAGAAAAGACAAACTTGATTTGAACGTTGCAAATTCAAATTTGAATTTGGTCGTACAAGATAGTACATCTGGACCACTAACTTCTGCAACTACAAGACAAAGATGTGAGCTCCAATCAGAATGCTCCAGCTCATCATCTTCCAACAGCTATTTCTCAACCCAAGGCTATAAATAGACCTTGAACTCTTCATTGAAGAGTGCTGAGATTCAAAGAGAGAAATTGCTGTCGAAATACTTGGTGATTGAAGATCATACTCAGATTTCCAGAATCATTTGAATCTTCAAGCATTCGCATTCAAATTTTCAAAGATCCCCAGCAAGCCTTCAAGAACATCAAATCTCAAGCCCAGCAACACTTAAAGATTCATTAGGCTCTCAATCATTTAGATTATATAGAGCTCTTGATTCTTTACACACACACACACACCGATTGATCAATCACATAGATTGCATCATTAGGGATACACCGGTCTAAGTCTAGGATTTGTTCTTCATAGAAAGTAGGAATTAATTCAAATCTTCATCTTTGTAATTTGTACTCAAGAGAATTAATATATCCTCCATTCAAAATCCAAGACTGACCATCTTGGTAAAGGACGTAGATCTTTTAACAGATCGAACCTTTCCAAATCATTGAGTCATTTACATTCTGCAAATTTACTTTCTGCAATTGTTTTTATTGTTCTTATTGTTCTTATTGACTTTGTTTGTCATTTAGTGTTTTGATCTTTCCAGATACTCAAACGATTGTGAATCGTGTTTGTTGCTTGCCTTTTGCCTAAGTTATTACTTCTGACTACATATCATTTTGCCAAAACTCATAGACACAAACTTCCATTTTCAACCTTTCTAGTCTGTAACCTTGCTTGCTGCAAATCGCCGACCGCAAGGGTTACCGCTCCGCTTACCGCATTGCCGACCGCAATATTGTTTGCCACGCTATTTGCTTATCTAGCAGTTTTTAACTTCAAAAACAACTTTACTTCGTTTTTATCGAAAACTTCCGCTGTGCATTTTGTTACTGAGTTTGTGGTTTTTCATTTGACCATAAAATTCAAATAGTAAGCATAAGGTTGAATTTTGAAAAAGGGTTGATAATTTTAATTTTAAATAGGCTATTCAGCCCCCCCTCTAGCCTCTTTTCATACCCTTGTTGTGTCTTTGGGACCAACAAAAACCCCAATTATTTATTTTCTTAATTCATGCATAACTTATAATTTATTAACCCGAATTCAATGAAACAAATTTTGGAGAGTAGGATTTAGCATTACCTCGAGAATGATCGGATTACTTCTTCCAAAACAATTGGCGAAAAATCTCCTCCCTCCTCCTTTGGTTCGGCCGGCGGCTTTGGTTTAGGTTTAGGGTTTTGTTTTCTTTTTTTCTTTTTTTTTTTGTGTTTTTGATAATAAAGAATAACCTAAGTTTCACTAACTCAAGAATTTATACTTTGGATTGATTATTAATTGGGTTGGGTTTATTATTTAAAATTCGGGCCAACCCAAATTTTTTGGCCCACTCTTTAATTGCTCTATAACTCTAATTATTATTTAATTACTTTAATGTGACTAATTAAATAATTAAATAAAAAAATAAAAAAAATAATGCGGGTATTACAGAGGCACTGTGCTATATGTGAATATTGTGCCGTTAATATATAAAAATTTACACAAAATATTTATAATCTTTTTTATATAACAATTAAATCCGGCGGGATGTTGATTGTAAAGAAAGTCATAAGGTCGCCGGAGTTTTGCCCGCGTTTGATTGTCCGAGCTTCGAAATATTCACAGGATTCCATCTCTGATTCAAGAAGTGACTTAAGCAACATTTCACATACTCTCCCTGAGTCTCAAAATGATGTTTTCACATTTATTATATTAGTACGAAAGAACTTTGAGCAATAATTTTAATTTAATTGTCCTAACAAAAATATAAATTTGTTATTGATAGTTCATAATAGTACATTAATAACAAATTGTATATTTTTATTTGAATAATTTAAGTAAACTAAACTGCTACTAAAGTTATTTTGTATTACTCCCTCTATCCCGAAATGATCCTCTCGTTTGCCGTTTTTCATTGTCCCAAAAAGTTCTTCCGATTTTTACAATTTAGGCTTAAATCTGCATAAACACAACATGGATAGTGAAGCAAGTGTTCATATTCTTTTAAAAAATTTGAATAGTCTAACGTGAAGATCATTTTGAAACAGAGGGAGTAATATTTTAAAAAATAAAACATCATTTTAAAATAAAATTAGTAGTACAATATCACCCACCCACTATGGAGGCCCACTAAATCTTGAGGCCCTGTGCAAGCAAGATAACCTCTTGCACATGCTAATCACCGACCTTGAGTTTTACACTAAAATGAGTAAATTTCTTGAGATTTTCACCAGCTCTTTAAATATTGAAAAGAACCCACCCCCCCCCCCCCCCCCCCCCCCCCCCCCCTCTCACCTTAATAGCGCTCAATAAAAAATACTCCCTCCAAATGTTTTTTTTTTTTGTTTATAGAAAGGTATTTTGAGCGATAATTATCAAAATTAATTTAATTATTATAATTAAATTTAAAATGTATTATTGATACACTATTATAAAAACTATTAATGATATTTTTATACGATTATTAGGATAATTAAAATAACATGATATTATTGTTTAAAATACCTACATCTCGACAATTAAAAAAAATAAAAAAGAGTAAGAAAAACATTTTGAAACGGAGGGAGCAGTTGATGTTAAAGGAAACGATGATGGTAAAAAGAGATGAAGGATGTAATTTTTCTCGTTCCTCCATCTCTCGTTTTCTCTCTTTTCAACGATCAGCATCCTTTTTGTGTAGAACAAAATTTTCACTATACATTTCTTTCCAACTCTGCTTCTATATAGATGTCTGGTTAATACTATTAAGAATTTAATTAAATCACAACTATCTTACAAATAGTATAGGGGTAAAATTTTACAACCTCTGTCCCTAAAATGAATGTCAGAATTTTTTTCAAATTTACTAGTAGCCAATAACAAATTTGAAAGTTTTCGGACATTCATTTCAGGACGGAAAAAATGCCAACAAGTTAGCATGAGGATAATCAATTAGCAACATTCTTGGCATATTTTCTTGAGAAAAGGCACAAATACAAAAGAAAACCAAATATTTGTATGTCTACTAAAATATTTCTCCACTTTCTTGGAGCTTTTAAGCTTCAACTGCAGAGTAATGAGAGCAACAGTAGCAGCTTCTGCAAACGAA
Organism: Campanula takesimana; assembly: GCA_026119855.1. Classification (NCBI taxonomy): domain Eukaryota; kingdom Viridiplantae; phylum Streptophyta; class Magnoliopsida; order Asterales; family Campanulaceae; genus Campanula; species Campanula takesimana. The sequence goes on from JAOWBW010001081.1 coordinate 76,751, forward strand.
ACCAAAGCCTAATACTAATACGTAAAGTATTCTACCTTCCAGTCACTCCACTTTCCGACATAATCTACTTAAAGCCGCCAGTAAATTCCCCTCCAATGCAGAATTCCCGCAACCACACCCCAAAACAGTATCTCTGCAAAGATGACATAAAGCAGAGTCCCCACCCTTCTCGAATGCCAAATTCCGATGAAAATGTGCTTCTGAATCCAATATATCTGAGTAGACAAGGTTATAAATTGTCATCACTTTAACCAAAAAAAAAAAAAAAAACATGATTCCTTTCAATGCAATTTGCAGTATCATGAAATGAAATCTATACTGAAACATCATGGACTGGAATAAACAATGTTGCAAACCAAAGAAGCATGAAGAGTCTCCGCAAAAACCTCAAGGAGCGACTACATCCCCCCGCCACAACAAATGTTTTACTCCGTCCCAAAATGAATGTCCATTTTTGGCAAACAATTCAGTCCTAAAATGAATGGGCTTTTTTTTTTGGTGAATATACATAAAGCTCCTTGGTGATCATAACGAGTTCTAGCGGGTTGGCAGGTTGAGACGGGTCGACCCATCACAACCCGTTTAAGTTAACGGGTCAAATGTGTCTGGTTGATACGGGTCGACCCATTTATTTTTTCACTCAAACGCGCCTTAACTTTATTAATTCAATCTATTTGTGCTCGCATGTCAAACGGGTTGAAATAGGTTGTGTTGGGTTGGGTCGACCCTCTAAGATTCACGGGTTGAGCCGGGTAACCCGTTTCAACTTCAATTCAATTCCTTTAAAACTCAAGAATCAACATTCATTTTGGGACGGAGGGAGTACATCATAAGAAGCCAAGTACAAGTCTCTTGAATGGGTATTACTTAGATCACAAAATCATACCAGTGTATTGTGGGGGCTGTCGTAATACCACCCATTGACGAATCCTGCAAAGATGCCTTCTGCTGCCATAACATAGACAAGCATGGCATTCATACCAATCCATTTGAATGGCAGAAACATGAATCTCACGTTCCATATATCAACCTGCCAAAACAGGATAACTTTAAATCAGGATCAGGTTAAAGTTGAAAATAGGAAATGACATTTAAGTATTGCACAATCAATGTGTACGACGTGTGTAAAATTTTTGTTCAAAAGTCGTTTTTTGTAAATTGAGAACATAGGTTGATTACTAATGTACCATAATGTAGAGGGCTGAGAAGACCAGTGCTGCTGCTCCTGAGGTAACACAAACATAGCTCAACGAATACAGCTGTTTATTTAAAGGAATTGCTGCATTGAGTAAAGCAAGAGATAAAAGGATAGTTAAGAAAGAAAAAAGGATAAAGGGTGGATATTTTTATTAACTGCAACTCCCTCTGTCCCGAAAAGTTTGTCATGTTTTGATTTTTTATGATCAACACACGTTAATATTGACCATACATTGGTGTCAATCTAATGATCACAATGAAATTAAAAAAAAAAAATGTTATTGGTAAACCACTTAATGGTTTATCAATTACAATTTTTAGAATTTCACTAAAATGATTAGATCGACACCAATGTTTGGTCAAAGTTCATTTGTGTTGATCATAAAAAGTCAAAATGGGATAAACTTTTCGGGGCGGAGGGAGTATAATCATGTTGTTCGAATTCTCCAATGCCTCACCTTTTGTGAAATGAAGTGTAATTCCCAAAATCAGGAGAACAAAACCCATCACAACCCAATGCCTCAGTCTAGATGTATGACCCTGAAACTCATAAATTCAGCAATGATATTGAATGGGCCATGTAAAAGGTACAACTGAAAGAACATATCAGACCTTCATATGTATAAGCACATGCCCAAAGTGGACTCCTATAATTGTCGAGAGGATAGCAGATATTGAGCTGCACAAGTAAAATAAATCAACAATAGTTATATCCAAATATGAACTTCGCCAACGCAGAGGTTACAGCAAAAACTCCTGCTTAAGAAGATGAATCCGTGATCAAATTCAGAGAAAATCATTTAATCGGTTGAACGGGGGATTTCTCACTTATATTAGTTCAGATTTTTATTAATTTAGGTATAAAAAAAAAAATTAAAAAAAAAAAAACTAATGCAAACAACAATTGTACAGGTCAGAAAATATCTGGGCCTGTGATTTGTAGCATACCATTGAAAAAGAGTTACTCCATTCATTACCCTCATAGAGACAACTTTGAAGTTTAAGGTAGTGAGAATTCTGCAAGTTTCTTCACCTTTTACACTAAACTCAAATTGGGAAACTATCTTTAAATATAAGATGGTAATGGCAGAAAACAATTACTCCCTCCGTTCCTAAATGAGTGTCTATTTTTCAAAACACTTGTCCCTAAATGAATGACCATTTTCATACGAAGTTACTAAAGTCACCCAATAAAGTATCATGCCCCAAAAGTTTACTTGCAAATACAATGTCTTCATCAAGGGTATTCATGTCTAGGTGCTACTAAAAGTGCTTATAAGTCAACTCCTTAATGTTCTTGAATAACTGAAAATGAACACTTATTTAGGAATGAATGGAGTAATTAGTTAATACTTCAAAACGTTGACTTTCAAATGTGGTTTATGAGCTGATTTAGTTATAGATCGTCACGGGCCTTCGGGTTGTTAGAAAGGAGGATTTGGGACAGCTTGACTTAGCTATGTTGCTAGTTGGAAAATGGCTGGGATGATAAAGAAGAAAACTGAAATATATAAAGGGATGGAAGTACGAATTTTTTATTGAGAATTCCCCAAACTCCCTAAGAATTTTTTATTGAGAATTCCCCAAACTCCCTACTACTTGCTTTTCCTCATAACTTGGATGTTTATTCCATTATTTAGTTAGCCTTTTATAGGCTTTACAAAGATTGCAAAATTTATTATCACAATTAATAATATCTAAATCCTTATCCTAGTCAATACTTATCTTTCTTTGTTTTTTTGATATCCTTGGCTCTTGACTTTCCCCCTTTTGCCTATTGACTTTCCATCTTTTGTGCTGGTACTACCCCCTTGCGCATGCATCATGTGGACTCTTCTAGTGGAATGGACTATGTAAGGAGTAGTAATTACATGGCAGAGGCTAAAGACAATTTTTAGTTTAAAATTTATTTTTCATAGCCAAATCCTCAAGGCACGCGTGAGATGGAAGCACTAGGATTGATAAATAATTCGGTCGCTGAATTTTACATCGCTTCCTAACTTGGAAATGTGAAACGTCTAGCACCAATTACGAAAATGTGAAGTTCAGGGATCAAATTGCTTATTCATCCATTTTCAGTAGATTTTTACTAGTCTTAGGATAAAAGAAAAAAGTAAGGTTCAAAACAGACCTAAGAATTCCTTCAGGTTCAAAAGGTGCCCAGCACCATAATGGGGCATCTTTCCTGAAAGAACCCTCGTAAGGGGAACTTTCTGTGCAAGCCTGCAGCACTTCAAAGAGTTTTAAAAATTCTCTAACTGCCATTACCACTAAATAGTACTCCCTCCGTTCCAAAATAATGTCACATTTTCCATTTTGGTCCGTCCCAAAATAAATGTCGCATTTAGAAAGAGTTTTAGTAATGCACATCATATTTCTTAAAAGCGTTGACCAGTCAACCGTGACATTTATTTTGGGTCAGGGGAGTAACCAGGACCAAATAAACAAACTATGTCAAGAATAAAATGACAAAGAAAAGCTCACTTTGAATCTCTTCCAAGCAGGATGCTGATACATGTGATTTAGTCCCAGTACTTCTCTATCAACATAACCTACTGCATTACAGGGTGGATCCAGTTTTCCTCTGACATTACAAGGGACCTGAAATTACATAAGTCATTCCAAATGAGACTGAAAAGGTACCCACGCTTGAAGAAACGCTAAATTAAAATCAAACGATATGCTCCACGTATGAAGTCAAACTTTTTGAAAGGGATAAACCGAGATAGATTGTAAAGGTTGCTCGGATCTCAACCCATTGAAGTTAACCGGGCTCATCACTTCAGAAAAACCTAGACCTTATAAACGGTTCAACTCGTACGGATCTCCTCTCCTCAGTTCGTTGCGAGCCGAGCTGGGTAAAAACTATCTTCAACCCTCATAAGAGAATCCTCGATAATATCACGGAGAACTATCGCTGAACCCCAGCTCAATTCTACCGAGCTAGATTCAAGCCACAGCCTAGCTCGGCATAACCGAGCTGAACTGTTAGGCGATTTAAGCACCGCATCCATATTAACCATGAATGATGAAGGCCAGGCCCAGTTAGCAATCTTGGCCCGCCAACGCTCCTTCCGCCCAACTTCTAGAAGATTAAACCTAATATGGATAAGGTGACATCACCCTATGAAGATATACCCAAATCCCTAGATTTTAGGGATTGGATCTTGGTGAGCAAGCAAGATTCATAGCATAAATAGGGGTGTCAAACCCTAAAAATCATGTTCATACTCTCTCTCTCTCTCTGAGCTCTTTCTCATTATCCAAGTTTTCTCTCAAGAACATCTAACTTATTCTCACGCCGGTGAAGCCCCGGCCAAGCTCACGTGTGTTCATCTTTTTCAGGCTAAGCAAGGCGTTCCAGATACCCAACCTTAGATCCGGCACTATTGATCCCATTTTTGGCTCGATCACTTTTTTTGTACTTATATGTCTTTGTATGTCTTTTAATTTATATTAAAGTTATAATTCTTTTTAACATACTATGCAGGAAACTATAATTATGGACATGAACAAAAAAAAAAATGAGATAAACATATACTCCCTCCGTCCCAGTTCACTTGAGACTTTTTGACCAAAACTGGTCAACTTAAGGTCGGTTTGACCAACACTTTATAGAAATGTTTATGATCCGAACAAAAATTAAAAAAATGTAAAATGACCACCATTAAAAATCCTCTCAATAACAATTTTTAAAAAGTTTTTTGGAACATAAATATTTCTATAAAGTGTTGGTCAAACCGACCTTAAGTTGACCAGTTTTGGTCAAAAAGTCTCAAGTGAGCTGGGACGGAGGGAGTATATACATATATTTATAGCCTTATCACTAAAAGGGGACTCTTAAAGTGAAACATCCCAAATAATATAATGGACTCTTAACGTGGAATGGATGGAGAAATAAACACAATATCAATGGTAAACGCATCCTTGACGAAGTTTTGTTTACTGTCTGTTATATAACCAGAAACAAAAGATACACATAAACAATAAACGTGAAACAAAGACAACAAATTTACGTCCACGGGCAAAAGAAGGACAAATTTAGTGATATGGCGGATCAAAATCAGATTACATAGACTCAGATTTGTGTCACAAATATCTAGAAACCCCAGATCCATAATAGAATACGCAAAAACCAGATTCAGATTCAGACGTGTTCCAGATGTGTTCTTGGATCACCTACGAACAACATATGAACACCAGATCTCTGGACTACCAAATCACCAGATTCGCTATTGCTAGCACAAATTGATAGCTTCAGCTATCTCAAAACTGACTCTAGAATGCCTCCTTGGAATTCTTCTTGAATCAACAAACAAATTGTAATCTTGGTAGACACAACGGAATACTTTCGAAATTTTTGAATAATAATTGTTGCTGGAGTTGGTTAGTATTTATACTAGCTAATCCTAATCATTAGGGAAACTGGAAACCCTAACCAGAAACAAATCTCAAAACAAAATTGTCTAAGCGACACGGCCGCATATATTGGCCGCCTAGTCTCCATTCAGCCAACCCAATTTACGTCAAAACAAGACAACTTTCTAGGGTCTATGCGGCCGCATAGACCCTTATCCTCTCTTTCACGTTTATCATATGTTGGTATATTTTTATTATTCCGCATCCGTTAGTATGAAACCGGTATCCGTTGCGCTATAACACTTTCAATGACAAGAAACTGACATCTCACCTAAAGTAAAACAAATATACTTAATGACCAAAAGCAAGATCAAGGATCTATAGTTTCTAATATATTGTGTTTGTCGATATACAACAACATGCACATAATCATGAATTACGGCATTATCAATGACAATATGAACACTCCATCCCAAAAAAGTCGTCCTACTTCCTTTTTGGATTTTGTCCCCAGAAAACTGTCCCCCATTTGTAAGAAATAGCAATAATTATAGTGTTATCTTTTAACAAGGTTTCAAGCAAGTACAAAATGGTCCAAAAAGGGTTGACTTGTCAAACGGGACAATGATTTTTTCTTTTTTGGATGGAGGGAGTATCATCTTAAAGAAGTACATAGGTCTATTTTATCGGAAGGATAGCAGCAACTTACGGTTACAATCTTCTCATAATCAGCGCTAGCTGGATTGTTGACTCTAAATTGCCAGTCAGGAACATAAGTTCCATAAAGGGTAGCCAAATAAACGATCAGAACACATGCTCCCATCAGCCTGGAAATTGCAATATCGAGACCTTAAAGATAATTTTACAAAATAAACTGATAATGTCATCACCTGACCAAGAGACAAAGTAACTGATGTGGACTCACCAGTGCCAGCAATATAGTTTATATATGGAGAGACGGTCAGCTGCTAGATACTTGGGTTGTGCTTTTTTAGTTGCAATTTCTATCAATCCTACCACCAAATATGCCAGCGCTATTCTCTAGAAAGGCTAATCAGATTATTTCATATAAATAAATTTAATGTAGATAATATGTAATGCATGCCTATATTTAAAAGGTAATATGCCATTACCTGGAGAATGCCGCACAACCTAATCTTCTTCATGTCGACACCATAGGTTAGTTTGTCCGGAGCATGTGAAAAACCTCCTTCGAAATACAACACCATGAAAAAGTAAGATTAGGACTTTCTCTATTTTGATAAAGACTACTCCCTCCATCCCACCTCACTTGAGACCTAAGAGGTGGGCACAATAACTAAGGAAAAATAATAAAATAAAGAAAATGTGTGGTAGAAAATGAAGAGAGAGAATGAGTGGGGTAAATAGTAGTGTCGGTTGAATAAATTGAGTGGTGTAAAATGAAGAGAGAGAATGAGTGGTGGGGTAGATTCAATATAAAATTATTAAAAGTTGGCTATTTTGGGGAGGTCTCGAGTGAGCTGGGACGGACCAAAATGGAAATAAGTCTCAAGTGAGCTGGGACGGAGGGAGTATACTATTAAGATTGTTGTAATGCAACATGTAAGCTTAAATCAATAATTGGCAAGTTATCAATACTACTTTATTCGGCTTCAAATGGAATGAAATGTAGCCTCATAACTTTAAACGGTTTAAATTTGCCTATGTCTCTGCAGTTATAGTGAAAATGTGATCACCAACCGCCATGAATTGTTTAAAAATATGCTATTCCATATTAAAACCAATATATATCTATAATAGCTGAAGTTGTCAAACCTTTTCAAGAAAATTTAGATCAAGATTTTCATCATCAAGTTTCTTAAAGTTCATGTTTTGACTTAGTACATACACCAAGTCCCTTAGAAAGATACCCACACACGCTCTCATTAATATGTTTCTATTTCCATAGCCAAAGCAGACCTTGTTTCGGTTCTCTGCCAAATTGGATTTCCAACACCCTCCATTCCCTCTCCTGATCTCAATCTCTCTCCTCTGCTCTCTCTCCTCAAACACATCCATCCATCAAAGTTGGTTCAAGCCTTTAGCTAAACATTTCACTCTCCAACCCCATTATGAAAGAGTCCCTCTTTAGTCATCCACCCATGAGCCCATAATCACTATTGTTGAATCTGCTAACGCCCAGATGTTTCCATAGACCGTGTTGGTCTAGAGAGAATCTCCATAGCCACTTACTTAACATGGCTTGATTGAACACATGAAGATCCTTGATACCCAAACCACCATGAGAATTTGGCTTCCGAATTGATTTCCACTTGACCAAGGGATATTTGGAACTTTGATCATTACCTCTCCAAAGCAAGTTTAACCTCAAATTATCTAGCATCTTCTAAACCGAGCAAGAAATAAGGAAGAATAGATAAGTACTCCCTCCATCCCATAACAAAGTACCCATTTACTTTTTGCACAGGAATTAAGGAAAGATGTTGGAAAAGTAGATGTTGTGAGTGGGAAGGAGAGAGGAAGAGGGGTAAGGAATAGTGAGTGGATAGTTGTTGTGAGTGGAAAGGAGAGAGAAAGTGGAGGGAATCATTTCCTTTTTGGGTAAGTGGTACTTTCTAATGGGACACCCAAAATGGCAAAATGGGTACTTTGTTATGTGACAGAGGCACTAAAAAATAGAGACTTGAGAGAGTACTTCTTATAAGAGTTACCCCTCCCTTCTAGACAAATAGCATGTCGACTACCCTGATACCCTTCTTTAAAAGCGTTCTATCACCAGATAGCAAATTGCTTTTGATTTAAAAGAAGCTCCATAAGGCAACCCCAAGTAAGTGGAAGGGAGGCCCCCAGTACCGCAGTACATATTCTTCGAATGGGACAGCTACATCGTGAAATAATTCGTAGCGACTGGAATAACAGCAGGAAATCACGAAAATAAAAATAATAATATGCAGGATATGTAAGAATGAAGTTAGAACTGACCTTGTAACAGAATACCCCAAAAGAGGAGCTTCAAAGTTCTAAGGATCACCTTTCTGATGGCCAGTAGCCGATCTGGTACTCTCTACAAAAAGAAGAACGAGAATAAAAGCGAAAGAGTGAGTACTCTAGTTCACTGTAGTGTTTTAAAAGACAATGATAATCAAACCTTGAGAGCAAGTGCGATGGACATTCCCACAATAAACAGGAAAAATGGCATCACAAAATCTGCAAGGTTGCATCCGTCCCAAGGTGCATGTGCAATCATTGGCCATTCTCCTCCCGCATCATCCACCAAAATCATTAACTACAATGCATTTATCATGCTGCTCACAGTTAGTATTGCATATAGAACATGATCAGAAACATTGTTTTAGATGCGTTGTTATAAGAAACCTGTATGATACAAGTACCTATTAACCAATGAGAAGTAAAAACACTTTCTAGGCACACCAGCAGCACAAGACAAATCAAATGGACATGAAATTCACAATTACAGGAAATTGTCAACGGTTAATGAACAAGTCTCCTGTCTGTATGAATGATATGATGAATCCTATTTGTGCAACCTGTTGTTGCTCCAAGTTCAAAGCTAGCCTTTGCAACTTTGGTGATGAAACGTTTTTTTTTTTTTTGCTTTACTCGAATAGATAAACTTTCATAATTTCTAACCCATAATGTGAGGGCCGATTAGATTTTCAAAGGAAATTATTAATTTTCGAGCATGTAAACCAAAGACTTTCCAAAATCCATGCTCATGCCAAAAAGCATTGAGACAGTTATCGATCTTGATGAGTTCAAATTGTTCACAATGTAGAAAGTTTCCATTGAGAATGTTATAAAATTTGAACCGTGCAATTCCTTAACATGGACAATCTTTTAACAATTTAGTCACCAAGGTGCCTTCTGATAAGAATCTCAATGATACGTAAATATCTTTTTGTATTTTCTTATTATTCACTGTAATTATCGCATAGATTAGGTATTATATTTTCCTAACATAGAGACCAAGCTAGGCACTTGAATATATTCCTATGTACTTGTCATTATTCAATACAATGAGTTTTATTCAAACCCTAGTATTATCTTATATGGTATTAGAGGCTTAGAGCTTTAACGATCCACCCCTCTCCAAAAAAAACAGCCGCCACCCTCACTCCAAAAACCCTAAAACTGCCATGGCCTCCTCCGCCTCCACCATCACCAACAGCGCTGAACCCAATTCCCCACTCACCCTCGTTAATCTCTCAAATTGTATCACACTCACCCCCCCCCCCACCTACCTTCCATGGGCTTCTCAATTACAATATCTACTCTTCGGCCTCAGCCTACTTAAGTTTGTCGATGGCAGCCACCCCATCCCACCCGAAAAATTCACCATTGATGGCAAACAATCCGACAAACTTGGCATCGTCAAGACCGCCTACTCCGCGGTGCACTTCTTGGCACCCTTGACACCTTTATTGACTTGTTCTCCAAACCAAAACCTCCAAAGAACTTTGGGACATCCTTTAAACCACATACCCCAACCCATCCCGTGGCTACATCCTTCAAGTTAAAGACAACCTTGACTCTCTTATCAAAGGTAACCTCTCCATTACCGAATACATGAATGCCCTCAAAACTTGCACCGACAAGCTCGCCATCCATGAAAAACCCAGGACACCGAAGATATCACTGTTAAAACCCTCAAAAGCCTTGATTATGAAACCTACAAGCCCGTCATTGACACCGTCCGTGCCCGAGACAACCCTATCTCCTTTGAAGCCCTTCATGAAAAGCTCATCTACCATGAGCTAACCCTAAAACAACACCCCCACCCCCACTACCCGCTTCCATCCACACTGCCACCACCCGCACCAACAACTATAAACCCTATACCGACCCAACACCTCTGCCCCCATCCTCCCCAATCCGGCCACCCCTCAGCCTAATACTCCTCTTACCTTCAAGGGAAAATGTCAGTACTGTCGCATCGTCGGCCATGTTATCTCCCAGTGTCGCTCCTTCAAAAGAGAATACCCCGGTGTTGTGTTTCCACCCCCACCTAGCCAACCGTAACCCCCGACCTTCCTCCTCCTCCTCCTCCAACCCACAAGCCCACACTGCCACCGCTCCAACTCCCACTCCTCCTCCCTCGTGGCTCATGGAAAGTGGCGCCACTCATCACATTACAAATGATCTCTCTCTCCATAGTCCCTACAACGTCAGTGACAACGTCATCATTGGTGATGGCTCCTCCCTTCCAATCTCTGAAATAGGTTCTTTCACTATCCACTCTTCATCTAAATCTCTTGCCTTCAATAATGTCATATATGTCCCTCTTATTTCTCGCAACATTATTTCTGTCTCGCAATTTTGCAAAGACAACAATGCTTCCATTGAATTCTTACCGTCTTCTTTTCTTATTGAAAGTTTTGGTAGCACACACTTTCAATTATCAAGGATCTCACCACCCATAAAGTTCTCCTCCATGGAACCAAGGAACATGGAGTCTACCTTTGGCATCCCTCCTCTCCTCAAGAGGATCTAAGCATCTCCGAGTCCTTCCACTCTTGGCATCACCGGCTCGGCCACCCCGCTCCTCCTATTATTTCTTTTTTAAATAAACAGTTTTCATTATCTATTTCGCTTGGTTCTATTTCTAGTTCTAATTCTTGCGATATTAATAAAAGTCACAAACTTTTGTTTTCTGTTTCTTCTCTCACCTCAAATGCTCCTCTTGAACTTGTGTTTTCTGATGTATGGACCTCCCCCGTCTACTCCCACAATAAGTTTAAATATTACGTTATTTTTGTGGACCACTTCACTAAATATACATGGTTCTACCCACTAAAACAAAAATCTGACACCTTTGCCACCTTCGCTCGCTTTAAAGCTCTTGTTGAGAAATTCTTCAACAAACCTATAATCCAACTTTTCTCCGACAATGGTGGTGAATACTTTTACACCCTCTCTCACTCTCTCAAAATGGTATTTCCCATCTCACATCTCCCCCCACATACACCCGAACATAATGGCTTTGCCGAACGACGCCATCGTCACATTGTGGAAACGGGTCTTGCTCTCCTCTCTCATGCTCATCTCTCTCTCACCATGCCTTTGCCTTCACCACTCCTTCACCACTGCCACTTATCTCATAACTCGCCTCTCCACCGCCACTCTCAATAATGACTCCCTTTATCTTCGTCTCTTCCAAAAACCACCCAACTACTCTAAGCTTCGTAGCTTTGGGTGTCTATGCTACTCTTGGCTCTGTCCCTACACCCCTCACAAATTAGCCCCTCGCTCCATCCCTTGCGTCTTTGTTGGCTAGTCCCCAACACAAAGTGCTTATCACTGTCTAGATCCTAAAACAAATCGTGTCTATACGTCCCGCCACGTAGAATTCATAGAAAACATTTTTCCCTATCCCTCACTCCTCTCCACTGCCGAGCCCTCTCCCACTTTCACATCTTCTCAATGGTGTAATTTCTCCCTCCCAATCCTTCCCACTACACCTCCTGTCCCTCCACACAACCTGGACCCCCCCCCCTCCCTCTCTCACCTTCACCCCCCTCCTTCACCTCCATCCCAACTGACCACCTCGGCCCATACTCCTACCCATGACCCTGCTTCCTCCTCTCAGCCCGACAACACACCCTCTGCCGAGTCCACCTCCAACCCCACTGTTCAACCCGAGACCTCACATCCTCTTCCCCCTCTTCCCCCTCTTCCCCAAACACACCACTCCCTCCTAATCATCCCATGACAACCCGTCTCCAAAACAATATTATAAAACTTAATCCTAAATATGCAAACGTCTCTATCATCTCCTACTGACCTCCCCAAAACTGTCAAACAAGCTCTTTCATCCCCTCTTTGGCGTGCTGCCATGAAGGAAGAATACCACGCTCTCACCCTAAATAACACTTGGTCTCTTGTCCCTTCTCAAAATGCCCCTAACATTGTCGGTTGCAAATGGGTCTTTCGCATTAAGTACAATCCCGATAACACTATACACAAATATAAAGCCCGTCTCGTTGCTAAAGGTTTCCACCAACGTCCGGGTATCGACTACTGTGACACTTTCAATCCCGTGGTCAAACCCATCACCGTTCGTCTCTTTCTCCCTCTTGCCCTTAGCAATGGTTGGTCCCTTCGCCAACTTGACATCAACAATGCATTTCTCCAAGGTCAACTTCATGACACTGTCTTCATGTCCCAACCACCAGGCTTTGTTGATCCCACCTCTCCATCTCATGTGTGTCAACTCAAAAAGGCCATCTCTGGTCTCAATTAGGCTCCCCGTGCCTGGTACACCGAACTTAAATCTTACCTCCTTTCCTACGGCTTCAAACCATCCTTAGCCGAACCCTCCCTGTTTCTCTACTCAACCTCTTCTCATCGTCTCTTTTTCCTAGTCTATGTTGACGACATCATCGTCACAGGCTCCTCTGCATCTAGGTTCTCACTTAAAGATCTCGGCCCACTATCTTATTTTCTAGGCGTTGAGGTCACTCCCAACTCCAACGGTCTTCTTCTCACTCAATCCAAATATGCTCATGACATTCTCACCTGCCACAATATGCTCAACTCCAAACCATCCCCCACACCCATGGCTTCTTCGACCTCTCTCACCCATCATCCCGCCACTCCCATTTATCAACCTAGTGAATATCGTACCATAGTTTGTGCTCTTCAATAACTCTCCATCACTCGTCCCGACATTGCCTTCACTGTTAATAAACTTGCACAATTCATGCAACACCCCCAAGCATCTCATTGGGTATCCCTCAAGCGGCTACTACAGTACTTACATGGTTCTCATAATCTAGGCATACAACTCTATCGTCACACTCCCATGTCCCTTCACGCATTCTGTGTGCTGACTGGGCACATGATAAAGACAACTATGTCTCCACCACCGGCTTCATTGTCTACCTTGGCAAAAACCCAATTGTTTGGTCCTCTCGCAAACAACGAGCCTTAGCCCGCTCCTCCACTGAAGCCGAATATCGCGTTGTCGTTGATGCTACTACTGAAATCCTCTGGGTCGTAATCTCCTTCAAGAACTTGGTATCTCCCTTTCTGCTGCTCCGGTGATTTACTGCGACAATCTCGGTGCAACCCATTACTCTGCCAACCGTGTCTTTCATTCCAGAATGAAAGTACATCTTGCTCTAGCATTTCACTTTGTTCGAGAACAAATCAACAACGGTTCTCTACGTGTTTAACACATCTCGGGAAGTGATCAGTTGGCCGATGCCCTCACCAAGCCACTTCCTCGAGCTCGTTTTGGTTCACTTCTCTCCATGATTGGTCTTTTCCATGGAACGTCCATCTTGCGGGGGCCTAATAAGAATCTCAATGATACGTAAATATCTTTTTGTATTTTCTATTCACTGTAACTATCTCATAGATTAGGTATTATCTTTTCCTTACTGTAACTTAGAGGCCAAGCTAGGCATTTGTATATATTCCTATGTACTTGTCATTATTCAATACAATGAGTTTTATTCAAACCCTAGTATTATCTTATACCTTCATCATTCTCAGTGGCCTCTCCCCTATTTTAAACCTTAACACCATTTTACTTCTTATTAAGAATTACTCCTTTTGTAGTTATAAACTTTTCCCCCAAATCTATAAATTCTTTTTCTACAACTAAAACTTTCACTATTAACATATATTTCACCTGTCCGGGAAAGATGGCCATAATTCGACATTGATGGTCATTGAAATTTGACAAAGAATTTATAAATATTTGATCATCAGAATGTCTAAAAAATTGTTATTGAACACAACTTTCAAATTTTCATTATTTATAATTAAATTTTCATAAATTATTGGTTAAAGTTCAATTACGAAATCGAAGTGAGACTACTACTATCTTTCAGCAGAGTGGGAGTACACGATAAAAAAACACATATCGCCGGTACCCATATTAAAAAAAAAAAGATGGAGAAACAAAACAAGGAACAAAAAAAAAAAAAAAAAAAAGGCATAAATTACCAAAATTGAGACAAAAGCAACAAATAGGAGCAAAGAGAGAAAGAGCAACACAGGCAAGAGGAAGAGGGAAAGGGGATGGGGTTTTTACCGCAACAGTGAGGCCTCTAAATATGTCAATGGACGCCACCCTCTTGTTCTTCTTCTTCTCTTTATCGTCTTCTTCTTCTGGAATTCCGGTGGGTTCAGCAATTACCAGACGGTGGTGGTGTTCACCGCCGTCCACTTTGATGTCGTCGGACATTTTGCTCAAAAAGATAGAGCTGCCTTACCTCAAGTCTCAACTCTAAGAAGCTCACTGTCAGAGCTAGAGCTAGTTGCCTTGTCCACTACCTTCGTCCCTATTTAATCTACAAAAACTATCATTTTGATTATCTCATTTTAATTTACAAAGTGCAAAAATGAAAGTTACATTTTAAAATTATAAAATTTTCTTTTATACAAATTGCAAAATTCAAAAGTAAAAAGTTTACAATAATTTTTCGTTAGTGGAACTATTTGTCATAAACTAATTAACTAACCCACATATTATTCCCTACTCATTTTTTCTCACATACCCAACTACCTACGTTTTTTTTTTTAAACGAAAAGGGCGATGCCCCCTAAATTTTTATTAAAAAAAATAAAATACGAAAAAATGATGAGGGACTAGGCCAAAACCATCACAAAAAGAAAAGAAAAAAAATAGAGAAAATAAAAAGAAAATAAAAAGGGAAAAGCAGTAAGAATGTCAATCAAATTGTCTTCTATTATTCCAAGGCCTTTTAGGCTTAATATTCTTTATTCTAACTTTCGAACCAGATTTGCCTCGATTTCCTTTAACTTTTTGAAAGTCGTCTTCTTCATCGTAGTAATCTTCCAAATTTCCGCTGTCAGCCATTGGAGCCCAAGGATCAACATGTCCTCCTCCAATTATACCTCCATAAAGGCGAGCTTCTTCTAATGCCGAAGGAATGTAACACCGCCTTTTGGTTCAGAATCCCATTTTTCCTGAATAGTAAGAGATAATTTTAGGTTTGTTGGGTTTATAAAATCAGTATTAAAATACTTGGGATTCCGCGTGCGAGCTATGTGGGGACGTAAATTAGGAGTTGAAGAAGCTTGAGTTTGCCGAACCTTTTCCCGAATCTCATTGAGTTTTTCTTCATCCAAATTAAGAGCATTCGTAGGGATAGATGGTGAAGCAACGGTCTCATTTTGTAAGGCCAAAACACCCCATTGCGCTCCAAGCGCAGCAGGAGCTACCAATGTTTCGTTACCCGTGCTTATATCAACAATATCTGCTTCTTCTAATTCTACCAATTCTTCCACATGAGTGTCTATAGCCTCATTTTCCTTTTCTGTGTCCATATTTGTTGGCTTAAAGGCCCGGACATCTTGATCTTTGGTACTTTGAGATGCTTGAGTGTCAGTCTCGAATGACTTTTCTACATGAGCCTCCAACGTTGTATTAATTTCTTGTCCCACGATAGCACCGCCATCCTCCATAAGACTGTCAGACTGGGTTGGGACAGATGATGAAGCTTGATTGCTAGGTTTCAATGGGGCTTTTTCTTTTGCCAAATCATTCACCTTTGTTTTCTCAACATACCTAGCAACCTGTTTATATTTCGAGTCATTGTCTTTTGTTGAGTTCACATCAGCTTGCTTAGGTTTCGGGTTAATAAAATAACAAGAGGCCATGTCATGCCCTAGCTTCCAGCAATGCTTGCAGTAATGGGGCAGATTATCAAATTCAGTGTTAGTCGCTAGGCTGACCAACACCGCCGCGAATAAGGGCTAATCGGCCACTTTAGGCATTCGAGCTACTAGGCGGCAATTAGGTGGGGACTAGGCGGGCTAGGCGCTCAAGGCACGAGCTGAAACACGCACTAAGGTTGCCTTCGAAGGTTGAGGCTTGCCGTCCAATTTTATAATACTCCTCCATTCCTATGCATTCCATTCATAGCCAATGTGGGATAACTAAAAGCTAAGCATGACACTCAATGGATGGCTACCTGTTCAAAGGCTTGCCTTCAATTTTATACTACTCCATTCCTTGGCTTTCCACTCACAGCCGATGTGGGATAACCCAATATACCACTTTGGACTTCAAAGGCTGGCCAACCATGGCCTAAGTTTTCAAATCCATACCTGATGTGGGATAAACTTACTAGAGTTTCTATGTTGGTGAGTATAAGTGTATAACCATCCACCAAAGTGCTGCATTTTATAATACTTCATGGCTAGGTTTTTTCCTTTTTTTCTGAAATCCAACCCAATTAATGTGTATAAATTTGCTGTACATGCAACTTTTTATTCCCAATTTCATATAATGCTAATTATTCATTAATTATCCAATTTTCCATCTAAAAAACCATAAATCAATCAATTATCCAATAAGTAGCACTATATGTTGGATAAATACATAATCATAAATAAATTCGTTTAAAATATTACTAATTTATGAAAAATGCCAAAATAAGTAACACTATTTTCTGGATAAACATATATAATTACATAAAACTATTAAACAAATATAAAAATGCGTTAATTGCTAGGCCCCGCCTAGTCCCCTAGGCGCTAGTCCCGGTTTCACCGCCTAGCGCTTTTTAAAACACTGATCAAATTGCAGATTTTGATAAAAACTAGAGTAATCATCACCACAGTCAATGAATACCCAAGAAGGTAAATTTTTTAGCAAATCAATTTGAACCAAGACTTTAGCAATACTCGGACGAGATAGATTAACTGTTGCTTGATCCACGGCAAGAGGCTCCCCAAAAATACTAGCAATAGAAAATAAACATACCTTGTTGAACATATGAATTGGCAATCCCGGCAATCCAACCCAAACCGGGTATAATGAAGACTCCTTATCCGGTCTCCAAGCTCCTTAGCCCAAAAAGGTTAAAATCACCCTCATGAACAATTTGAATAAGCACATGTTTCGAATCAATATGTCCCCACTTAAAATCTGATTTGAGACCAAACTTCAAAAAATGTTGACGAGTTACCTCCATTGATGGTCTTCCATGAGAAAATTTGCCAACCAAGGTATACTTGAAAGGCTGGGAAAGGGATTGGATCATCTCTTTCAAAAACTTCAAGGCTGGTTCTCCCTTATGAATCGACATAGGGATGAATTGAATAGAAGGGGGGGTCGGATTAGGGTTATTACCTTTCACAATAGCAGCGAAAGGCTTGGATTGAGAGGGAGTAGGCGGCGGCTGCAAGGAAACATTAGGATTTCCAGTAGTAGCGCCCTCCTTGATTCCGTCGGTTTGAGATGAAGCGGGGAGGGGGAGGGGGGAGACTCATACCAAGCACAAGGCCGGGTGAAGACAAAGCCATAGGCGGCCACAACTCGGCAGCCCCAAGGGCTGGAACCCTAGCGGTGGCGAGGTAGATCAAACCCTTAACATTGCTCTTCAAAATGTGATGCTGATTCTTGAATTGAGTAGATTATGTGAAGGAATCACTTCAAAATGATCCCCAAAGAAAGCTTGATTTGCCCATGTAATCAAAAAGTTTCATCCAAACTACCTACGTTAACCAACATACTATTCTCTTCTCAAATTTTCTCACATACCCAACTATCTACACTCACATCATGTCACATTTTTCACTTTTTCTTTAATTTCATGTTTTTTGCAATTAAGTCTCTCCACTTCAATTTTTATGCACATCATTTTTTATTTTTTTTTGCAATTTGAGCTAGGATGAATGGAGTACTGTACAATCAATACTCCCTCCGTCCCACTCAATTAAGACATGTTAACATTTTGGGTGTCCCATTCGAAATAGGACAATCCTAAAATGAAAAAATAAATTACGGGACCTACATTCACATTCACAACAGTTTTCTATTCATTACTCTCTACCTCACTTTCTCTTTCCTACTCACTTTTTATACTCACATCCACTAACACTTTTCCTTAATACCTGAACCCAACTCAAAAATTCTATTTCGAGTGGGACGGAAAGAGTATACTTCTTACGTCCTCATTTCCTTATTTAGATATTCCGTTAAGAAAGTTTGTTTTCCCCAAGGTTCTAAAAAACGCTAGGCGCCGAGGCCGGGCCTAGCGCCTAGGGGCCTAGGTGGGGACTAGGCGGTGCCTATAAATTATTGATTTTTATATATTTTTAATAAGTATATATATAATTATATATACAATATTTTAATTTATCCAGAAAATAGTGTTATTTTTTTATTTGTCCAAAAATAATAATATTAATTTAAGTAAAAAATCATAACTAATTAACTACTTTTTCTAATAGTCTAAGATGAAATCCAATAGTAAACATGTTTCATTCAGCCCAAACTAAACTTTCTTTTGTTTACACTAAAAAATGAAGGCCACACTATATTTTAGGTCGCTTAACAAAATAATAACCCAAAACCCTAGCCTCTATCTTTCTCTCGTGTGTATGCACCACGCTAGCTAAATTCTCAAAATTGAAACACATTCTCAGCCTTTCAAATCTCTAAGAGCCAACCCACTACAATGTCCAACGCCCAAAATTAAGAAGCCTCGTACTTCTAGTAACGTAACGTCTCTCGTTCTTCCTTTATCGTTAACCAGATCCGGCAATTCCAACCATAGCTCCGCCGATTGCAAGGTACTATCTTCTTTCTCTCTCCTCTCCCTCTTTCGCTTCTCTCTCCCTCTTACACTCCCGACGCCCCTTAAGTCCACTATGAGCCCGCCGGATCACCGCCTGGACGCCACGGCCGCCGAACCCGCCCAGTCCGCATAGCCACCGCCTAGTCCGTCAAGCCGCCGCCTAAGCCGTCTGACGCTTAATATCGCCGACTTGAAAGAAATCGGGGCGGAAGGGGGCCGACTAGCGCCCAGGTGGCTGCGTAGCCTGATTTTTAGAACACTGGTTTTCCCCGATAGAAAGCTTATACTCCCTCCGACTTAAAGAGTCCTACTTTCTCTATTTTGGTACTTAGAATAAGAGTTTTTTTTTTTTCTCAAAATAACAATTGATGGGAAATGAGGAATAGTGTATTGGACTTTTTAATACTTCTACAATTAAATAATAAAACCTACACTTACTGTCTTACATTTTGCCCACTTATGAATATTGTTTTGGACAATTATATTCTCAACTCACTTGCAATGTTTACCTATTTTGTATTGTTTTTTTTAATAAACGTGCACAACCAAGGTAGCACTCTTACTCTGGGACGGAGGGAGTATAACTTTTTGTCTAATGAATTTCATTTATTCATAGTCACAACTTTTCCTCTCTACCGCACTTTCATACTTGCAACGCATACTTTATTACTCCCTACATTTTAAATACTCAGTCGTTTGAGATTGTCAACACATATTCCCTCCGTCCTAGCACAAGTAAGGTCCTAGCACAAGTAAGGCTAGAGGAGAGGGTACAATAATTAAGGGTAGAAAATAAAAGGGAAAACTACTAAAAAAAACCCAAACATTAACGATTTGACTAACGTGGTTAGGTTTGAGTCATCATATTAATAAAAAATAATTTTCTTTCAATAAATGATCTTTAAAATAAAGTCTTTTTCAATGTATAATATTTTAATTACAATAATATTAAAAATAATACCATATAATAGTTATAACGAAAAAACTAATTATTATTAATATTTTATTTAATTATTAATTTTGAATAATAAAATTAATAGTAAAAGTAATAAGAATGAAAAATAACTAGAATGAGATTATATTGAAAAGACTATGATCATAATAATTAGGATTATTTTGATCTTACATAATAATAAATAAATTAAAAAAACCTTCCAATTATTTTTCTAACATATTAAAATTCATATTTTTATTATTAAATATCTATTATTAAATATTTATTGATTAAATAATAAATATTTTAATATTTTATTGTTTATAATAATAATAATAATTATTATTATTATCATTATTATTATTATTATTATTACTATTATACAGTAATAATAATAATATTATAATTATTTTGTATTGTATTGTTATTTTTTTTCAATATTCCTAACATGTCATTAATTTAATGTTTTTATTAATATGAATGTTCAAACCTATCGGTGTTAGTCAAATAGTTAATATTTGGACTTTTTGGTATTGATTATTTGAATTTAAGACTTTTTAGATTGAAGAAAAGATTTGTAGGTTTTTTTGGATATTAAAGTTTTTTAAGGCGTTTTTTGGTATTTTTCCCAAAATAAAAAGAGAGTATGAGCGAGTAAATAGTAGTGTTGGTTGAATCAATTGAGTGGTGGAACATGAAGAGAAGGAATGTGTGAGGTTAAATAGTGGAGTAGTCTGAATATAAATATATTAAAATGTTTTTATTTTGGGCAGCTTCACTTGGACAGACTAAAAAGAAAAGAAGTCTCACTTCTGTTGGAAAGGAAGGGGTATTAGAAAATGA
This sequence comes from Campanula takesimana, assembly GCA_026119855.1. Classification (NCBI taxonomy): domain Eukaryota; kingdom Viridiplantae; phylum Streptophyta; class Magnoliopsida; order Asterales; family Campanulaceae; genus Campanula; species Campanula takesimana. The sequence goes on from JAOWBW010001081.1 coordinate 97,646, forward strand.
AATCAATGTATATAAGAGTGATTAAATTACTTTTAGAATAGTCCAATTAACTAGGTAGTTAAATGTTTGTACAATAATGGTAAATTTGGTAATAAGATAAAAATGTCTAGATACTAATAAACCAAAAAGTATATTGAGACAAATTTCACCTTTTTAACATTGGCCTTAACTATAAACCGGGTCCAAACAAATTTGGACTAAAAAAAACACTTTTAAAAATTCAAGTTGGGTCGAGGTTGTTTCGAATTCGCATGTCTTCAGGTCAGGTTGGATTCAGAATGACGGTGTTAAGCTTCAGAGTTTGGGAGAGATCCTACCCGAACACGACCCGTTACCATCCATTTCTCGTACAGCATGTTTGTGCCTGATTGATCCAAATTCATCAACTAATCATCTAATTGATCAAAAATAATATTGACTCATTTTCAAATTGTGCCAAAGTCATCACTCAACTGACTTTCATTACTAAGCTTAGTTTGAAAATAATATTAAAAAAAAAAATAAGTTATGATATTTGAAATTGCTATAAGAAATAAAAAAATAATGATTATTTATGATATTTTCCATTAAAAAGAACTACCATGAAGGAGTAAGTATTTCTTGATGAATAATACTAGGGGCACAAAAAAGTCACAAAATTTTGCTCACAAAATCCTAGGTGTAATGATTTTATTGGTGCTTTTAATTAGAGTGTGGCGGGTCCACTATCGATGTAACTAATAAAATATCGTCACCTCATTTTGTGTGCAAGATTTTGTGACTCTATTTTGTGCCCCTAGCATTGCTCATTTCTTGATTGATTCTCCCTCTAGAGTATGAAGTTTGTCTAACTGTTACAAGTGGTGTAAATATTGGCTCATTTTCGCGATACACAAATTTTTAAGAGGGGCTTGGTTGGTTGGTTGGTTGGTATAACAAGTGTATTTTGTTTGTAGCTTATACCAACTAAGTTAAATTTGGTACAACAAAATTCATACTATTACCAACCATTAAAGTTGGTATACCAACTTAATTGGTACTGCTGGTACTTGGTTGGTATGATCAGTACATAGTACTCTACCAAGTATGAATTGAGATACAAAATAATTTAAAAAAATAAAAAAATTAATGTTACTTGAACATTATTTGCATTTTTCATCAATTATAAAAGAAGTGACCAATATAAAAAATAAAAGGTGAACTATGCATTTACAAATGGTAGAAACAAACATGTATACAATTTTATTAACAATAAAAATTAAATCAATTTATGGGATGTTACTACTTGGCTTTTGAGGAACCTTCATATGTAAATACATGGAATGAGAAAGTTATTGTCTTTAAATCAAAAATTAACTATGAATCTCAACCAATCAAAGGTCATATATGTAGAAAATTGATAATTTAACACATATTTTTTAAATAATGTTGGTACTTGGTATAACAACTAAATTAAAAAATATTCATACCGTGTACCAACCATATTTTCAAAATTAGTACGATATACAACCAAAATCAGATATTTGTACCATATACCAACTTTATGTATACATTTGATGTATACATTTGGTACGACGTGATTGATTGATTTGGATTTGTACCAATCACCCCTACAAGATTTCATCCGTTTACTAAAACTAAAAGATATTAGTTTTAAAAATATTCGGATGGGTTGTAAAATGCCATAGAATATACTTCAAAGATACAAACTTCAATTTCTCCCCGATTCAAAAAGTAAAGTGAATACAAATACTTCTTGTTGTTAATTGGTAGTTACTTGCATCATCTTCAAGAATTAGCAAAGTGAATTTGCAGCCGTTTGCTCAAAAAAATCAGAGTATTTCGATGGTACAAATCTAACCCAACCGTATCAAACGTATTCGGTATACCAAAAGTTGGTACATGATATTAATACTATATGATTTTGGTTGGTATACCGTACCAACTTTGAAAATTTGGTTGGTACACGGTATGAATATTTGGCTTTGGTTGGTATACTAAGTACCAACATTATTTGAAAAATGTGTTAAAATATTAATTATATACGGCGCTCAGACTAAAAGAGGGAATCCGCCATAGATGACCTTTGATTTGTTGAAATTTATATTTAGTTTTTTATTTAAAGACTAACTATTCCAATTACATGTATTTCTATGTGAAGGTTCCTCGCAAGTCAAGTTGTAAAAATTTCCATTAAATTGATTTAATTTTTATTGTATAATAAAATTGTAATGCATGTTTGTTTTAACTATTTTTAAATGCATGGAACACCTTTTGTTCTTTATATTGTTTATTTCTTTTATAATTCATTTAAATGAAAAAAAAATGTTCAAATAACATTTGATTTTTTTATATTTTGTACATCAATTCATAATTGGTAAAGTACCATGTACCGACCATATCAACCAAGTACCAACCTTACCAATAAGTTGGTATACCGACTTTGACGGTTGGTAATGGTATGCATTTTATTGTACCAAGTTTAACTTGGTTGGTACAAGTGGCGGACCCAGGAATTTTTCACAAGGGGGCCAAATGGCATAACACATTTAAAGGGGGCAAAAATAAATACTAATGCATTTATTTTTTTAAACAAAGGGGGGTAAAGTCTAAAATATTGCACTAATACTCCAAATTAAAAAAAAAATACACTAGCAAATTTTTATTTTTTTTAAACATAGGGGGGCCATTGGGCCCCATAGTCATAGGGTAGGTCCGGCCCTGGTTGGTACACGGTATAGGCAAAATACACTTGATATACCAACAAAGCCACCCCTAATTTCGACACGCAACATCATGATCATGAACAATTGTGTCATGATATGAAAATACGTAACAAACCGAAAGCGTTAATGCAACCGTTTAATATAGTATAACCAATACATTCATATATTTTTATTTTAATTCATATACTGTCTTTAAAAAAAATAGTCTCATTTGGTTTTTTATGATCAACACAAATAAAATTTTTGCTCAAAAAAAAAAAAACACAAATAAACTTTAACCAAATATTAATTTCAATTTAATTATCCTAGCGAAATCAAAAATAAAATAAAATTGTTATTGATAAATTATTGAATAAATTAATAATATTTTTTACATTTTCATTAAAATGACTAGATTAACATTAATGTTTGGTCAAAGTTTAGTTGTGTTGACCATTAAAATCAAATATGGTACTTAGTAGATAGTATAAAATTTATTGTCAGTTGCGAAGGAGGATGCAAAATCCATGTTCTATTTCTTAAAGACGTAAGTTGATTGTTTCAATTCCAAAGTCTTTTGACATTCGGCTACCTAGGTACTAATATTAGTTAAGAACAATATGTATGATACTAGGTACTTTTGAATTACTTTTCTCTTTACATAAGTTCTATAGAAAACATATATGAATAGAAAAGTCTTCTATAAGAATATATAAGTATCTAATATAACTCATGTTCTTATATATATAGAATAGGAGTGTAGAGTAGGTAGGGCGTGCATTAAAGGTGTGACTTTTCAACTAATGTGACTTTTCAACTAATGTAATTTTTCAACTAATTAAATTTCATTAATCAAATCTTATATATATATATATATATATATATATATATATATATATATATTATATATATATATATATATATATATATATATATATATATATATATTCTTTCACACAGAAGGTTGGGTGCAAAATATTCGCATCCTTTCCGGAATCAGACAGCCATATAAGCTTTCTCAAAAGGGAAAGGAAATTCAAATACCTTTACAGTTGGAAAATAAAAAGTTGAAACAAGAAATAGAAACTCTTAAAAACAAACTAAAAGAGCCAGTTTACAGAAACTATGACAACTTTAAGGCTCGAGTACTATATATATATATATATATATATAGGTAGGTGTTCAATGAGAACCTAAATATTGTGAGAACAGTGAAAACTTGGATACATTAGGTAAGAACCTAATGTATCCAAGTAACGTATCCAAGTGAACCATTGGATATATTAGTTTTTACCTAATGTATCCAATGTATCCAAATGAACCATTGGATACATTAGGTAAAAACATAATGTATCCAAGTTCTCACGGTTCTCACGATATTTAGGTTCTCACATGAGCACGACCCTATATATATATATATATATATATATATATATATATATATATAGGGGCAACTCCCATTTAGTCCCTCATTAGAATCTAAACTACCACCTAGTCCAAGGTATTTTCAATATTACCATCTAGTCCAAGGGATATTAAAAGGGCATGAATGCCCTTACTAAATGACTGGAAATTACATGATTACCCCTCCCTCCTCAACCTTTCACCTTCTCACCGGTCAACAACTTTGACCGACCGGCCACCACCTCCGGCCGGCCACCACCTCCGGCAACCTTTTTCCGGCAATATTTTCCGGCAACATTTTCCGGCGACCACTTCCGGCCACCATTTTCCGGCGACCACCTCCGGCCACCATTTCCGGCCACCACCTTCGGCCACCATTTTCCGACGACCACCTTCGGCCATCATTTTCCGACGACCACCTCCTGCCACCATTTTCCGGTCACTGTTTTCCGGTGACCATATTCCGGCCACCATTTCCGACGACCACCTACGACCACCATTTTCCGGCGACCATATTCCGGTCACCATTTCCGGCGACCACCTCCGGCCACCATTTTCCGGCGACCACCTCCGGCCACCATTTTCTGGCCGCCATTTTCCGGCGACCATATTCCGGCCACCATTTCCGATGACCACCTACGACCACCATTTTCCGGCGACCACCTCCGGTCACCTTTTTCCGGCGACAATTTTTTGACAACCACCTCCGTCAACCATTTTCCGGTGACCACCTTCGGCGAGTATTTTTTGGTGCCATAATCCGGCGACCACCTTCGTCGACCTTTCCGGCCACCATTTTCTAGCTACCATCATCTCCGGTGATCAAATAACTGAGAACTTATCAGTAAGTTCTCAGTTGTCATCTAAACAACTCCGGCGACGAAAACAACTGTGAACTAATCAGTAAGTTCACAGTTGTCAACAAAACTACTAAAACACGATCGAATCCGGCGACCAAACAACTGTGAACTAATAAGTAAGTTCACAGTTGTAAGTTTACAATTGTAAGTTCACAAATGTAAGTTTCGCAATTGTAAGTTCGCAATTGTTCCAATAACAAGTTCGTACTTGTTTCAAAAACATGTTCGCAATTGTTCGAACAAGTTCACAGTTGTAAGTTTCACAAATTGTAAGTTCAAAAATGTAAGTTCGCAATTGTATGTTCGCAAATGTAAGTTCGCAATTGTTTCAATAACAAGTTCGCACTTGTTCCAAAAATAAGTTGGCAATTGTAAGTACGCACTTGTTCCAAGAACAAGTTCGCACTTGTTCGAACAAGTTCACCGTTGTAAGTTCAAAATTGTAAGTTCACAAATGTAAGTTCTCAATTGTAAGTTCGCAATTGTTCCAAAAACAAGTTCGCAATTGTAAGTTCACACTTGCTCAAAGAACAAGTTCACAGATGTCCTAACAACAAGTTCACAAATGTGAACTTAACAACCCAAATCAATCAAAAAGTAAACTTAACAAACCAAACAAGTTCACAAATGTGAACTTAACAACCCAACAAGTTCGCAAAACAGTTGGAACCAATACAACTTGAGATTAACCTCATCCACATAATCCCAAGATGTAACAGCGATAACTTAGTTGGCTATGAACATAAACTATGTGCTCATACTAATAATCACAGAAAGAAAACAAACTTCCCCCATTTCACCAAAATCATTTATCACTTCTAAAATACAGTACAAATCTCAAGCTACAATTATCAAAAAGAAACTTTTACATTACCAAATATGTATCATTCAGAACCAGCCATAAAAGATTATTTCACAAATCATTCACAATTGTTTCACCAACATATGTAAACTTAACAAACCAAATCCATTACCAAAAATAAGTCTCTACTAATCCTATAGCCACCACCTCAGTGAGAAAGAACAAATTTACTATTGCTTAAAATTGATTATATTAACAAACTGAAAAATAAGACTGAATTTTTGAACTGCTCAAAAATTGAGTTAATCTGTTAAAATCAACTTGATACACACAACAATCTGGAAAAAAAAACAAAAAATAAAAACAAAAATCACCAAAACTGGTAAGGTTGCTGACTTTTCGAGCTTACCGGAGATGATGACATCAATGCCGGAGTTGAAGACCGAGGCGGATCTGACGTCAAATCTGGCCGGAGAGGGTATGGGTAGGTAGTAAACGTGTGCTTGTGTGAGAGAGAGGCGTAATCGTGAGATCTGCAACTGGTCGCCTGAGATCCAGATCTGGATGAAGGTTTGGGAGGAAAGAGGTCGCCGGAGATATGGAGAGGAGCCTTGGAGGTGTCGCCGGAGATGAGGAAGTAGAGAGAGAAACTAACTCTGTGTGTATGATAGATCGAGAGACTTGGTGAGGGAAAGTAGAGACTTGGTCGGAGGTTGGGGGAAGGGGTAGGTCGCCGGCGATTGAGAAGGGAGAGGCCGCCGGAGACGGAAGGAGTGAGGTCGCCGGGGGAGTTGGGTGGGGGTCGCGCGGAGGGGGTATGATAGATCGAGAGACTTGGTGAGGGAAAGTAGAGGAGTTGGGTGGGGGTCGCCGGAGACGATGGAGGGAGTGGTCGGAGGTTGGGGGAAGGGGTAGGTCGCCGGCGATTGAGAAGGGAGAGGCCGCCGGAGACGGAAGGAGTGAGGTCGCCGGAAATGGGAGGAAGGTCGGGCATTTGGGGGGAGAGAGAGAGAGGCAGTGCGTGTTTGTGAGAGAGGAGGGGGTAAGGTTATATTTATAATCGGGGGTAGTTTTGGGATTCTATTATATTAATGGACGAGATGGGAATATTCAAAATGTGCGTGGACTACATGGTAATATTGAAAATGTGCGTGGACTAGGTGGTAATTTAGCTTATAATGAGGGACCCTACGGTAATTTTCTCATATATATATATATATATATATATATATATATATATATATACCAATGGATCAGAGTGGATCGATTCTAACATTAAAATTGGAGATAATAAATGATGATAATAAATCAAAAATAAGTATCAAACTGAAATTTGCGGAATGGATAGTAACCCGTGAATAGTAACTTTTGAAAATTTTGTTTTTTGGAATTTTTTTGTAAATAACAGTAAATAAACAATTCTAAATACTCGAGGCAAGAGTAGAAGAACTTACTTTGTATTGATTTGTTGATGGTTACAATTGATGGTTATAGTGGAATTTGTATGAGAGAATTTTGTAGTGAGAGAAATTTGTAAACTAAATTGACCAATGGATCAGAGTGGATCGATTCAAACATAAAAAATTGATAATAATAAATGATGATAATAAATAAAAAAAAGTATCAAACTGAAATTTCGGAATGAATAGTAACAGTGAATAGTAATTTTGGAATTTTTTTGTAAAATTCGTGTACGTAGGCTTTCGTTCAACCTCAGTTTATCCGTCACCCGTATTAGCTAATAATATTAGCTACTATATAATGTAACTATTATAGTTAACTAGTATAGAAACTAATACTTATAATAATAATTATAATAGCTAACTATTATAGTTTACTATTAATAGTTAACTAATATAGTTAAGTATATATGTTAATTATTACTATTAATAATATTATTTAATCATAATAGTTACTATGTAAGTTGACTAATACTACTAATAGTATTAGTTAATAATAATAGTTAACAATAATAGTTACTATATACATTAATACTATTAGTTAACAATAATAGTTACTATATACATTAATTATTACTATTAATAATATTTTTTTATTATAATAATCATTATATAAATTTAAAATTACTATTAATATTACTAGGTAATCATTAGTTATTATGTAAAGTAAAATTATAATTAATAATATTAGTTATAATAATTATTTTATGGGTTAACTATTTTTATTAATAGTATTAATTATTTATAATAATTACATTATATGTTAATTATTATATTTAACACTACATATATATACATAGACCCGTTTGGATTTGTGAAAGGTCATACATTAGACATTCATTAAGAGATACTTTAAACATTCATACATAACCACCCAAGAATTTGAAAGATATAGGAATATTTCTGTTTGAATGAATTTTCTGCATGTCTTTTTAGTTTCCATTTTTTCAACTCCCTAATTAATAATATAAATACTTTTTAATCACTTTTAATAAAATAATGCATACAATCTTTGCATGGAAATATAAATACTTTTTAATCACTTTTAAAATTACTATTAATATTACTAGGTCATCATTAATTAATTATAATAATTACATTATATGTTAATTATTACATTTAACACTACATATACATACATAGACCCGTTTGGATTGTGAAAGGTCATACATTATGACACGCCCCCAGGTCCCGGGATCCCCTAATAGAACCTCGAACCTGGATGCGCGTGACTAACAAGAATCAAGAAACTTAACAAGAAACGGGATGACAACTGTTTATAACAAACCGACGTGATATATATACTCTAGAGTAAGGAGCTAAACTAGCTCACAACACGAGTTCTAGACAAGAAAATTTAAACCAAACATGATTACATGCATCGGAAGATATGCCTAGCACATAAGCTGGCATTACAAGATGTCTAGAGAAAACAAGTCTACCCAAAAATACTGAGTTACATAACCCATAATATATCATCCTCACCAAAATGTAAAAGGATCACGATCCCCAAAAGAATAACCACCTGCGTAGTAAGCTCCCTGCTATGTCGAGCCTCACTGTGCACTATCACTAGCCTTCCTTTGATCTAAGGAAAACAAATAAACAAGGAACGGGGTGAGATAAATCTCAGTAAGCTATTAGATGCAACTTGTAGATACCCCGGGGAACCACGGCTTGGCTAGAGCGGTGAATTATCCTAGGATGTCTAACTTGTTTTAGATTGTTTAGAGTCGCCACCTATGTTTTTAAAGGAACATAAGAAAAACCTAGAAATAGCCTAATTTATGTACAAAACCAGAGATTCGGGAGAGAAGGGTTCGGGGGTTAGGTGACGGAGTGGGAAGTACTTAAACACCCACTCCGCCCCGCTTACGCGGGTCTTGCTACTATTGGTGTTCTAATATTTATATGTCCTTCAATTAATTAAATAGAAATGTGCTAACAATTATGATGAGAAGAAAAGAGGAAATAAAATAGAATTGTTTTATTTATTTAATGATAAAGATTACATGTAACAAGTAATGTTAAAGAATTACATTAAGAGATGAAGAGAAATTAACATTGTGAATTAAAGTTAAGATTAAAATGTAGGGAGATAACCTTAACTAACTTCAATATTTGAAGTAGTCATGTTGGTCATGTCCCATTAATGGGGATTGCATACATCAAGAAGAAGAAAACAAAGGAAGAAAATGGAGTTGCACCTTGAGAAAGAGGACTTGGAACCTTGACTTGAAAGTGTTGTTGTTGTAATGAAATTGTTGTAGAACAATTTGTGTAGAGTCTTGTTACTAAGAACTCTTGTTGAGAGAATTTGTGTATAATGTAGTTGGTGAATCAAGGTTGGAGTCCAAAAAAGAAGTCCCTTTCCAAGGTAGAAGATGATGGTTTTTTATATGTAAAAAAGAGAGGGAAATGATGGAGGGAAATTGGTCATCCATGTGAAATGGAATGGGCCAATCACAAATAAGATAAATGAATAAAAGAAAAATAAAAGAAATAAAAGAAATCAAATAATAAATGAAAGAAATATTAGTTTTTGGGAAAAGGCTTAGAATTTGGGATTGGGAGTTAATGAGAAAAGGGGGGATGAATGTGGATGTAAAAAGATGGTTTTTGTGATTAAGAAAAGATGTTTGTAAATAAGAAAAGGGAGGGAAATAAGGTGCAATCCGTTACTGCCAAAGTGGGAAGCGCGCGGGTCCGACTTTTGGGGCGGGACGCGCACGCGGCTCACTGGCAGTGCCGGAAGCGCCCGCGGGTGAAAAATGACAGAATGACCCTAAAAGTTAACTCTGTTATGCAGTTTAGTCCAAAATTAACGGAATCAGTTAGGAACTTAACCGAACTAACAGAAATTAATGAAAATAAGTTAAATAAAAATACTTTGTATGCAATCGGGGTGAGAGGTCCAAGGCGGGGTGTCTACAGAGCCCCTCGGCGACGTGGATTGCAAAGCAAAACGCGTCGACGAAAGTAAAAACACCCGCCGAGGACATCGACAAAGAAAAAGAAAGAAAAGAAAGCAAAGACTCGATGAAAGCAGTAATTTGAAATTGCTAAAGATAGGGGTGCGCTCCCTGCATGAGCGACTTTTGCTAGAGTGTTGTATTGGAGCTCATGGGAGCTTGTCTCGATATGGACCGAGTTGCCGACTTGGAGCTCGTGGGAGCTTGTCTCGTTATGGACCGAGTGGCTGACTTGGAGCTCATGGGAGCTTGTCTCGATATGGACCGAGTTGCCGACTTGGAGCTCATGGGAGTTTGTCTCGATATGGACCGAGTTGCCGACTTGGAGCTCATGGGAGCTTATGTTGTTGACTTTGTGGGGTGTGGGCACGGTTGACCACTTTCTGGTGGGGATGAAGTGCCTTGAGTAGCGGATGTTGTTGACATCGTGGTGGTACCTGTTATGTGTGTGCTTGACAGGGATATGTGTTCTTGCAAGAAGATGCATGAAGTATGAAATGAAGAGAGAGAAATTGTGCTCGTGGTGTGATGGGATTTTGGAACACCCTTGCAATGAGAGAGAAGTAAGAATGTAGAGAGTGATCTTGTGTGCGGTGTGATTTTGAGGAAAGCATTGGATGTATTCATACCTTCACTTACCATTGCCGCTTGAGTGGAGATGGATTCTTGATGTCCGCGGAGGATGCTTTGATGGGGAATGTCCATTCTTTAGATGTTGATGAGAGAATGCCCTTGATGTTGGGTTGGCGAGATGGTACTCTGGATGATGGGTTGGTCGTGCCAAAAGGCTGCCTACGCATCCCTTGAAGAGAATCAAACCAGCGTAGTTCAAGGATGATGGAGAATGCTGGAGGAGAAGCTAGGAGCAAAGCAAAGCAAAGCACATACTTTTGCACATAGAAGGAGAAAAAGAAAAAAGAAAAATCTTTTTTTTTTTTTTTTTTTTTTTTTAGATTAGAAAGGAGAGAATATGCACACATGTGAGGGAAAGATTTTTTTTTTTTTTTTTTTTTTTTGGTTCGTGGGTGAACCATTTTAACCATTGTGTGCTTGTGAAGCCAACCTAAGATCAAGTCATGTTCAGTCGAAGTCCGGATTGCCTCGCTTGAATTCTGTTGTCGCCGGTGTGCCCAACGAAGATTGATGTCTAGCCCCAAGAGATTTGTCGATTATGGGGCTTCAAAGGCTTTCGATGCCGAGATAAAGGGTTGCTGATTGTGAAGCCCCTAGAATGCCTTAGATGCCAAACTTTGAGGGACTTGCATAGCCCCAAGATAAATCAGCTCTTGGCCCATTCAAATAAGTAGACTTTTGTTGTTGTAGTGAGCAAGCCCCAAGAGGAGATCGTTGGTGCCAAGCTTCGAGAGATTGCTAAGCCCCAAATGTCATGGACTTGTTGTTTGCGAGCTTGTAGATGGTGGGATGTGAAGGCCTTTCATTGTAAAGCCCCAAATTATCTTGTGATTGGCTCGGCATTGAGAGCGGATGTACCGTTTGGTAGAATTCTTGATAGAGATCTCCTTCTTGCTCTTACTGGGGAGATGAATGGCCTCATTGTGGTCGATACCCAAATGCCTGAGGGCTTATGTTAAAGGATGCAGTAATGTCTTGCGGTGCCGTCGAGGTCGCGGAGGATAAGGCCTTGGCGTGATAAAGTCTCAAATGAGTAGGCTTGCTTGACTCTTCTTGAGTTGAACTAATGACGGATCTTCGGATGTAACTAGTGCTGTGGCCCAACTTTATCTGAGCTGCACCTTGTGCTTTTGATCTTGGAGAAGGGGGTGCTGAATTGCAGAAACATTGGGATTGGCCGTGGCATTTCCCGCTATAACCCTGTTTTGTTTAGAGTTTAGCATATTGAATCTTTTTCCTTTTCTCTAAGACTTCCTTCAAAATCTCGCTGTGAGTTCTAAAAAAAATCATCAACTTCATTCATAACATCGGAGTCTTCATTTAAAACCAAGAGGCCTTTGACTTGAAGTGTTGAGAGGCCCTTGAATCTTGATTGTTCTCATGGAGCCATAAGACTACTCCACATTGCATTGCTTGAGCATTGTTGCCCAAAAGACTGTTGGTCGCGAAGCCCTAACACTGCCCTTTGCTTGAATTACTGTAATGCCGTAGCCCAAAAGATTGTAGATTGCGAAGCCCGTTGAGACCCTCGGTGCCGAATTGAGGAAGCTTCCAATGTTGCACATGACTTGGCTGGGGATACTGCTGGGGAGTTAATTGCTCTTTGCCAAGGGAGCCTTTAAGACTTGATCGTAGCCCCTAGAGTGCCATCATTGATTGCGAGAAAGGTCCATCCTTGATTGGGGGAACGAGCACGGGTACACGTGGCAAGAGGGCTTTTTTACATCCCTTTTGAGAGACTTTGAGGATAGTCTCACACATCTTTTTCGAGCATAGCCCCTAGGGCTTGTTGATTGTCAAAAGAAGCCCTTGTTCTCGGGTCATATAGCCCCTAGGGCGTCACCATTTGTTGAGCAAAGCAAGAGTGACCCATCCTCGTGCGAGGGAACAAACATGAAAGGATATGGCAAGAGCTACTCCATTTCTCGGGAGCCTTTCGGCGTACTTTAGAAGCACATTCTTGAAGAAGCTTGAAAACTGAGACACATGTTGTTGCTGTTTGTGGCCCAAGTCAATTGACTTAGCTAGGGATTATTTGTGCAATCTCGTGCCCTTTTATGATGGGCTCGTTCTCGGATGGGTCTTGGCTACCACGGGCCTTTTTTTTTTTCATGAACCCAAAAATGCACACTGCTGGAGAATGATGCCGATAACCCAAGACAACCTTTGACGGTGCTATATCTTGTCGAGCCTTTTGCAATCCCAAAGTTGACTCGGTGGGGAATTGACTTGCTGAGGAGATTCAATGTAGAACTTGTCTTCTTTAGAGGCCGGGGATCTCCATTTCTCTTTCCCTTCTCTCTCTCACTCTCTCATTTTTTTTTTATGACGTACCCTGTTTTTTGCCTAGACCGCCCTTTCGGGTTTTCAATCTAGCGGGCATCTCTTTTGCGTCTTCATTTTTGACTCGATTAATGAGGAAGTGTGCATTGACTCTAGCTGAGGATGAGAGACATGTGATTTTGCGGTGAAAACCTTTTGTCACTAAATATGAGTGACATTGACTCGACTAGGGAAGTGTCCCTAGTATTGACATGTATTTTTTTTTTTTTATTGAATTGAATGACTCACGAAGGCAAGTAAGTCATTAAGAGAGAAGAGAAGGAAAGCCCCAATTTGATTGCAAGAAATTGGGAGTACGCAGAAAGAATAGAAGTCCCTAGACTCGACAAGGAGCGCGAAATGATTCCAAATCTAAGAAAGTTGTTCAATCTTTTTGGTGATTAATTCATTGGCAAATGAATCGTACAAAGATGTCTTGACAAGTTCGAGATGAAGGCCAATCACCATAACGCGCTAGGGCTAAACATATTTTCTTTCTTGCATGAGACCGGACCCGCAGGTTGCCTACGTTCCTCCAGTGTAGAGGCTCAGGTCACCGTAGTTCTTGTGAATTCTCCATTCTTCGGGATGGAATTGTTGCTTCGTCGTTTCGTCCTTTGTTGGTGGATGATGATGTTGATCTTCTTTGATTGAGGGGGATTTTTTTTTTTTTTTTTTTTTTTTTTTTTGCTCTAACTTTTGCCTAGGTTGATTTGATGGTTTCAACCTAGCGAGTTTTTTTTTTTTTTTTAATCCCCCTTTGAAAACTTTGCTTGACTTCTTCATGATTGTTGCTCCACCTTGTTTGTCTTGGCTTCGTCGTTGATGTTGGCGTCGATGTTTAGCCCCTAGGCGTTCAAGTGATGGCCTTGCTCTAAAACTTGTTTACACATTTTTTCATCATTTTGCCAAGAATTAGATCGAACAACTTGGAAGAGTGTATGAGGACAAGAACGACTTTTTATTTGATGAGTCAATGGACTCGAACATAGGACGAGAGAAAACATTAATGCACACATTAGATGACTTTTGACTCTTTTTTTCTTTCTTTCTATTTCTAGGTAGAGAAAGAGAAACGGAGATTGTTGTCGTCATCCCCCATGTCGTTGTAGTCCTCATTGTCATTGTAGTCTTCCATGTCACTACATTCTTCCATGTCATTGCTTGGGAACCCTTTGTCGTTGAAGCTTGTGTCATAGGAGGACTCGGCCATTTCTCGGAGCAAATTGTCAATTCTAACCCCCGCATCATACATGCTTGAAAAATCGGAGTGAAAAGCCCCACTAAGATGAGTGCGGTAGTCCATTTTCAAACACTTCAAGAAGATGTCCATTTGTTCCTTCTTGGAAGGCCTATCAACCATCTCGGCTAGCTTTTCATTCCAACGGAGATAGAAGTCCCCAAATATTCTTCACCCATTTGCACGGTGCTCTCCAATTCCTTCTTGGTGGGGCGGAATATGGAGTTACCTTGATATTGTGACTTGAAGGCAAGCAAAGCGGCATCCCAATTGAGGCGGGTGGAAATCGGAAGACCCATGTACCAATCTTTTGCGACCCCATCGAGAGTAAGCGGGAAGCATTGTGCCATTATTTGAGGAGACACTTTCTTCGGCAGCATGGCCCAAATGTAGGAGTCGACATGAGCGTCGGGGCAAGAGGTGCCTTTGAACTTGCAAATATCGGGCATCTTGAACTTTTCGGGAAGAGCCTCCATTGTGTTCATGAGGAGAGAAGCTCGATGAAGATCGGTGCATGGGCCCTTGTGCAAATTTAGCCCACTAAGCCTTTGGTCAATGTAGGACATGAGAGTGTTGACCAAACCGGTATCAATGCTTTGGACCTTTCTTTCACTCGTGAGCCCTTTCAATTGGTCTTTGAGTTGAGCAACTTCTTTCTTGTGGGCCGTTTTCACATGCTCGTAATGGGCTCGCCATAAATCATCCTTGCGGCGGACATTCTCGGCTAGTGTATCAACTTGCTCTTTCAATGCTTCCACCATGCGGAATAACCCTTCGTTGGACACGGGAATGCCGTTGTCGTTGCCGTTTGAAGCCATTGGACCTATTGAGAGAACACGGTCGATCTTAGGATGGCCCCACAAACACCTTTTGAGTAAAATGATTTCACCCACAAACAAGAAAAGACTCAATCACATAAAGAAAAATGACTCTTTTTTTTTATTTACAAAGTCGGAAGGACGGAGTCCTTTTTGGGGCTTCTAGAAAAAATAGTGGAATCGTCACACTAGTATATAGACCTTCCCGCGGTCCCATATACTCATCGGATTCCACCACGCTTGTGAGCCCTACATGTGTCGGGATTAAACTAAATTAATGTAGTAAATCATACATGCGGGGACGGATTTTTATTTTCGTCCAAAATAACCACTTTTGGGGACGGAGTTTTATTTCGTCCATTGCAACAAGTTGGCATGTATGATTTGAAGACATTAGTTTAGGGAAATCTCGGCACATGAAAAACCGACTTGGTCACGGAGTGTTAGACCCTAGACTAGAATTGTGTGGCTTGTGCTCGGCTTGAATATGAGGCTCAAAGGTCACCCCCGGCATGTAGTCATGAACTACGACACGGGCTGAGGTTTACCGATTCGAAAGAGCCAAGGTCGAGTGGAGCTTGAAACTTTCTAGGACGGGCCTCGACGGGTGGGGTTGGACTTGTGCGACTCGATAGTGAGCAATTGATAAGAATATGTGCATGTAGTGTGAGGTCTAACACGTGACAAAACATTTTTTTTTTTTTCAAAAGAAATAAATAAAAAAAACAAATAAGCACATAATTACAACTTTCGAATCACCCGTGTGACCGATAAAAATAAACAGAAAGTAAAAGAAATTGTATGCAGGCCCGGTGCCCACACACTGGCATTCTGTTCTGTTTCTGTGCACTGTTCTGTTCCGGGAATGTGCCCAGAAGGGCGCGCATTGGGTTGCCTATGCGGAAGGCGCGCGCGTGAGAGGAAGCAGGGCAGAGGCGCCCGCTTCTGGGTGAGAACCTGCAAATCAGTGGGTTCAAGGGATTGCCTTGACCCTTAATTAAGAAAACTTTCCCCTGCAGAATTTGTTAGCACAGAAACATGGAATTGAAGGACAAGAAAGGAGGCGGGCGATTCTGGTAATAAGGGTCGGACGCGCGCGCTTTAGGCCAAGAAGGCCGGAGGCGCGCGCTTCCTACCCTTTTTACCAGAATGCCCAGAAAACAGAATAAAAGAACACCAAAAATGAAAACGCAAGTTTAACCCTCTAAATCTTCCCCACAAGAGTCGCCACTGTAGATACCCCGGGGAACCACGGCTTGGCTAGAGCGGTGAATTATCCTAGGATGTCTAACTTGTTTTAGATTGTTTAGAGTCGCCACCTATGTTTTTAAAGGAACATAAGAAAAACCTAGAAATAGCCTAATTTATGTACAAAACCAGAGATTCGGGAGAGAAGGGTTCGGGGGTTAGGTGACGGAGTGGGAAGTACTTAAACACCCACTCCGCCCCGCTTACGCGGGTCTTGCTACTATTGGTGTTCTAATATTTACATGTCCTTCAATGAATTAAATAGAAATGTGCTAACAATTGTGATGAGAAGAAAAGAGGAAATAAAATAGAATTGTTTTATTTATTTAATGATAAAGATTACATGTAACAAGTAATGTTAAAGAATTACATTAAGAGATGAAGAGAAATTAACATGGTGAATTAAAGTTAAGATTAAAATGTAGGGAGATAACCTTAACTAACTTCAATATGTGAAGTAGTCATGTTGGTCATGTCCCATTAATGGGGATTGCATACATCAAGAAGAAGAAAACAAAGGAAGAAAATGGAGTTGTACCTTGAGAAAGAGGACTTGGAACCTTGACTTGAAAGTGTTGTTGTTGTAATGAAATTGTTGTAGAACAATTTGTGTAGAGTCTTGTTACTAAGAACTCTTGTTGAGAGAATTTGTGTATAATGTAGTTGGTGAATCAAGGTTGGAGTCCAAAAAAGAAGTCACTTTCCAAGGTAGAAGATGATGGTTTTTTATAGGTAAAAAAGAGAGGGAAATGATGGAGGGAAATTGGTCATCCATGTGAAATGGAATGGGCCAATCACAAATAAGATAAATGAATAAAAGAAAAATAAAAGAAATAAAAGAAATCAAATAATAAATGAAAGAAATATTAGTTTTTGGGAAAAGGCTTAGAATTTGGGATTGGGAGTTAATGAGAAAAGGGGGGATGAATGTGGATGTAAAAAGATGGTTTTTGTGATTAAGAAAACATGTTTGTAAATAAGAAAAGGGAGGGAAATAAGGTGCAATCCGTTACTACCAAAGTGGGAAGCGCGCGGGTCCGGCTTTTGGGGCGGGACGCGCACGCGGATCACTGGCAGTGCCGGAAGCGCCCGCGGGTGAAAAATGACAGAATGACAGAATGACCCTAAAAGTTAACTATGTTATGCAGTTTAGTCCAAAACTAACGGAATCAGTTAGGAACTTAACCGAAGTAACAGAAATTAATGAAAATAAGTTAAATAAAAATACTTTGTATGCAATCGGGGTGAGAGGTCCAAGGCGGGGTGTCTACACAACTACATGACATGTTATCATGCAATCCAAGTAGATACTAAAGTAATCATGTATCAAGTATCATCAGCTAACAAGTATATGAGAGGCTATGCCAACCCATCAAGTAGCACATAAGGCTAAACAAGCAAGTTATAAAGGATATTGCTTCATTCCTTATTCCTCCCAAGAATACCATTGTTGTCGTAGCTTGTATTACTTTGACAATCACGATCAATATCAAGAAACTGCTTATTCAGTATATATCAGAAATCACGATCAATATCAAGAAACTGCTTATTCAGTATATATCAGAAGACCCGGTAACCAGTGTCATTCCCAAGATCAAGACTCACGAGGTGTTCAAGAGTTTAGCATTCACTTAAGTCAGGCGTATTGCTCCAACCAAGGAAGCTATGCCCTTACTATGGCCGGTAGTAAGGGGTCAAGCGCAAATACATAGGGACCCGATTATCACTTAAGCCCCAGCTCTAGCGATAAGCGTGAACCTATATATTTCCGAACAAGCAAGGAGAACCAGCTGGACTCACACAAGAATGTACAAGTAGGTATTTACTTGAACTACGGGAGGAGAACTAATCCAAAAGTAGTGGACTAGCTCAACAAGGAACATGCTTCAAGTAATCAAGAAGTCACCTTGTTATCAAGCAACTATATGCAATGTTTGCACACACACAACAAGAACATGTCTCATACAAGTTAGTGCTTGTTCATAGCACTTTCTAGTTCATTACCATACATATGTATTGGCATCAAGTCATGTACAAGATTTTATTATCTTATATTCAAGTCTTAATCCAATTCTTTGGATGTTCAAGTCATGTACAAGATTTTATTGTCCTATACTTCAAGTTATAATTCCAATCTTTGGACATTCAAGCATGTATAAGAGTTATACATTTACTCTTACAAAATCCTAATCCTATTCTTAGGATGTTCAAGTCTAAAACTTTGTTCTAATGCCCCTAAGGTGCACAAACATTAGTTTCAAGACAAGCATAACATATTAGTGCTTATTCCTAGCACTTGCAAGACATATAAAAGAGTTACTACTCTTATACTTAAGTTCTCATTTGAGTTCTATAAGTGTTCATGTTCAAGACTAAGTTCTATTGCCCCAAAAGGTACATATACACTTGCTAGGACATCTTATACTAAGGCTCTATGCCTTAGGAGGGATAAACTTTCATCTCCATTTAGTTTGAAACACTTTTGTGAAACAGGGGTCATGGGCGGTCGCCCACTCCCCCCTGGGCGGTCGCCCAGAATAGGCCTTTGGAACATAATCAAACTGATCCTATGGGCGGTCGCCCATAGCCCCTTTGGGCGGGCGCCCAAGGCCAAAATCAGCAAAAACCCAATTTCTTCCCAGACTTAGAATTTTCCGTCCCAAGCGTAGGAGTAACTTTCTATTAACATTTCAACATACCAAAGGATACACTAACATTCTCAATTCACTTAATCCAATTTCTTTCATTATTTTTACACAGAGGGTTATACTCCCTTTGTCCCAAAATTACAAGTATCACAAAAATTGCCCCAAACACAAAATTGACAAGCACAAGTATCAAAAATAACATATATGAATGTTATTACAAGCAAGGGGGAGCTAATAACTTACCTAGTCCGAAATCAAGTTTACCCAAATAAATTTCTGATCGGCCTGGAACACTCTATTCAACGCCACGAATATTTATCCGGGATCAGAATCAAGAACAGAGGGATAATGAAGCTCGAGGTGTCGAGAATAGGGTCAAACCTAACCCTAGCTTTAGAAGAGAGGAAACGTACAGAGAAATTGGGTAAAATGATTTCTCAGAGAAGGAGCTAACAAGATATACTTGCAACTTTCACGAAATGACAACTAGGCCCCTCAAGTTTCACTTTTAACAAAAAGGCCCCTCAAGTCAAATTTTCACAAATGACCCAAAAGTCAAAACTAAACATTTAACCACCTTAATATTCTAAAGTAGTTAATAAATTAACTCATGTAAAACTAACACATAATATGCAAGTTCAAGTATTTAACAAATAATTCAAATATTTGACAAGAATAAGGATGGGCGTTACATCCTCCCCACCTTAAAGAAAATCCGCCCACGAATTTTACTTACCAAAATTTTCAAATAGGCTCGGGTATTTATCTCGTATCTCTTTTTCGGTTTCCGAAGTAGCCTCTTCTATTTCATGATTTCTCCAAATGACCTTCACAATAGAAATCCTTTTAGTACGCAAGACTTGCTCTTTCCAGTCAAGAAACTCAACAGGTTGTTCCTCATAAGACAAATCAGGCTGAAATGGAATAGCCTCATACTCAAGAACATGCGACTCATCTGCCATATACTTGCGAAGCATAGATACATGGAATACATCATGAATACCAGATAAAGAAGGTGGTAAAGCCACTCTATAAGCCAACTTCCCAACTCTTTCAAGAATCTCAAATGGACCGATATAACGAGGAGATAACTTACCTTTCTTCCCAAATCTCTTTATACCTCTACGAGGAGAGACCTTCAAGAATACAAAGTCACCTACCTGGAATTCAAGATCCCTTCTACGATGATCAACATAACTCTTTTGTCTACTCTGAGCTTTGCGCAATCTATCTCGAATGAGTTTCACACTCTCAACTGACTGTTGAACCATTTCAGGACCCAAGAGTCTAGCTTCTCCCACTTCATCCCAGCATATAGGAGATCGACACTTTCTACCATAAAGAGCCTCATATGGAGCCATTTCAATGCTAGACTGATATCTGTTGTTATAAGCAAACTCAGCCAAAGGAAGATGAGTATCCCAACTGCCTTTGAAATCCACAACACAAGCACGTAACATATCCTCGAGAATCTGTATAAGTCTCTCAGATTGCCCAACAGATTGGGGATGAAAAGCTGTAATAAAATTCAATTTAGTACCCATGGCACCCTGAAGAGCCTGCCAGAATCGAGAAGTAAAACGAGGATCTCTGTCAGATACAATACTCACAGGAACTCCATGGAGTCGAACAATCTCCTGAACATACAAAGATGCCAACTGAGATAATGAATATCCCATGAAAACAGACAAGAAGTGAGCTGACTTGGTCAGTCTATCCACTATAAGCCAAACAGCATCATGGCCTCGTCTGGTACGTGGCAAACCAGTCACAAAATCCATCGTGATATGCTCCCATTTCCACTCTGGAATTTCTAATGGTTGCAACAAACCTGCTGGACGTTGATGTTCCACTTTTACCTATTGACAAGTCAAACATTTGGATACATACTCAGCAATTTCTCTTTTCATATTATTCCACCAAAAATGTTTCTTCAAGTCTTGGTACATTTTAGTGCTTCCAGGATGAATAGTATACTTGGCTTTGTGAGCCTCTTCAAGAACTCTCTTTTTAATCTCAAGATCAACTGGAATACAAACTCTGCCTCGAAAGGTAAGAATTCCATCACTATTAAAAGAAAAATCTGGTTGCTTTCCTTCATTCATTCCACAAATAATTTTCTGCAATTCAGAATCAGTTACCTGAGCTTCTTTAATCTGTTGGAGTAAGTATGAAGTAGCCTTTATATAAGCAAGGATAATTCCATGATTTGATTCACAAGGACTCCAATCACACAAGTCTTCTAACAATTTCCATTCCCGAATCATCAAGCAAGAAATATAAGTCTTTCTGCTCAGTGCATCTGCCACAACATTTGCTTTCCCTGGATGATAAAGGATATCCATCTACGTTGTATCATATTAAGTTCTTTCTGAGAAAACAAGTACTTCAAGCTCTTATGATCAGTAAAGACTTCAAATTTGGTTTCGTACAAGTAATGCCTCCATTTATGCAAAGCAAAAATAATCGCAGCCAACTCTAAATCATGAGTAGGATAGTTCTTTTCATAAGGTGATAATTTTCGAGAAGCATAAGCTATTACCTTGCCATCTTGCATTAAAACACAACCCAATCCTTCTTTAGAAGCATCAGTATAAACCATGAAATTCTCAGAACCACTAGGCAAAGCCAAGACTGGAGCTGTAGTCAAGCGCCTTTTCAACTCTTGAAAACTTGCTTCACACTTGTCATTCCACTCAAAAGAACTAGCTTTTCGAGTCATATTAGTCAATGGAGTAGCAATCTTAGAGAATCCCTCAATGAATCTCCGATAATAACTAGCCAAGCCCAAGAAACTACGGATCTCTGTCACTGTAGTTGGCCTCTTACAGTTTACAACTGCTTCAACTTTGGAAGGATCTACTGCAATACCAGTAGCAGACACAACATGTCCCAAGAATGAAACCTCTTCTAACCAGAAAGCACATTTGCTAAATTTTGCAAATAATTGTTTCTCACGAAGAACTTGCAATACCACTCTGAGATGTTGTTCATGTTCAGCCCGTGATTTAGAATACACAAGAATATCATCAATGAATACCACCACGAAACAATCAAGATATGGCTTGAAGATACGGTTCATCAAATCCATAAATACAGCTGGAGCATTTGTCAAACCGAATGGCATCACAATAAACTCATAATGCCCATACCTGGTACGGAAAGCTGTCTTTGGTATATCCTCAGATCTGATTTTCAACTGATGATAACCACTTCTCAAGTCAAGATTCGAGTATACTACTGAACCCTGAAGTTGATCAAACAAGTCATCAATATGAGGTAACGGATATTTGTTCTTGATAGTTACCTGATTAAGATCTCTGTAATCAATACACAATCACAGAGTCCCATCTTTCTTTTTGACAAATAACACTGGTTCACCCCACGGTGATACACTAGGCCTGATGAAGCCCCTTTCAAGTAATTCCTCAAGCTGTGTTTTTAATTCTCTCAACTCAGCTGGAGCCATTCTATAAGGTGCTTTAGAGATTGGTGCTGTACCTGGTAATAACTCAATACAGAACTCAAGCTCTCGATCAGGTGGCATGCTATACTCAGAAGAGAACACATCTGAAAATTCAAACACAACAGGGATATCTTCCATCTTTGGAACAGATAAACTCTGGTCAAGCACACATGCGAGATACCCGGCACAACCACGAGATTAAAGTTTTCTAGCTTTTAAAGCAGAAATAACATGTATAGCACATAAAGGCCTATCACCTTCAAAGGTAAAATCAGGTAAACCAGGGATAGAAAAAGTTACTACTTTTCTATGACAATCAACAGATGCATGATGCACATATAGCCAATCCATGCCAAGAATCACGTCAAAGTCCCTTATAGGTAACACGACTAGGTCAGCAAGAAGGGCATGATCACCCACAAGAACCTCACATTTCTTGTAAACCTCAGAAGCAAACATGCAATCTCCCATAGGGGAAGATACTTCTAGCACATAAGGCATAAAATCAGGAAGAACATGCAAGTGCGACACAAAATGAGATGCCACATAAGAATTAGATGAGCCTGGATCTATCAAGACTCGCGCTCTCGTACTAGAAAGTAATATAGTACCTCCTATGACCGCAGAAGACTCAGCTACACCCTACTGATCTAGAGCAAACACTTGACCCTGAACTTTAGATCGACCCCCACTATCTCTCTTAGTACCTGAGGCCTGTTGACTTGTACCCCCGACTTGATTTCCTTTGCCCTTAGGACAATTCTTGATAAAGTGCCCAGTTTCACCACAAGATAAACATCTTCCTTGCTTTAGCCAACACTTGTCTTCAGAATGTCCTTCTTTCGAACAATAACCACATACTCTCCTGGGACCTTGGACTGTTGTCTTCGAACCAGTTGATACACTACCCTTACTTTCAGATGGCTGTCGGAATCGGCGATCTTGGCGGCTAGATTTACCACCCTTAGAACCAAATCCCTGTGATTTCTCTGAAACACGACCTGTCATGATTGTTCCCAACTTCACCTTATGTTCTTCAATGTCATTTTCAATAGCATAAGCCTTCTCCACTGCTTGATGATAACTAGTAAGCTGTAGAGAAAGAAGTTGTTTCCTATACTCAGTCCTCAACCCCTTCACAAACCTCTGTGCCTTCTTGGTTTCATTTGGAACTAAGTGATCACAATACCTCGCCAATTCTGTGAACTTGGTTGAGTATTGTCCCACTGTCAAGCTTCCCTGCTCCAGATTAAGAAATTTCATCTCTTTTCTGTCTTGAACCACTGTTGGAATAAACTGTGCCTTGAATGCTTTAAGAAAATTCTCCCAAGTCTGTGGTACCCCTTCCAGTTCCCAGCTCTTATTCAGAACTTGCCACCAATGTTCAGCAGCTTTCTCAAGTTTAAAGGTTGCAAAGGTTACCTTATCACCTCCTGCACATCTCAAGGCTGTAAAGATCTTCTCAATACTTTCATCCACTCTTCTGCCTTCTTAGCATCAAATTCCCCGTCAAAGCTACGAGGTTTCAACTTCAAGAACCTTGTAAGTCGATTAGGATAATCCCAGTCTATATTATCAACCATTTCCTCTTTAGGAGTTATAGATCTCAGCTGATTACTGCCACTTGTACCTTCAGAACTCATTGTACCTGTAGGTAAACACTCGGCGTTAATAACACCCCAAGACTAACCCATACCTAGGCCATAGACCCTATCCAGACTTAGAGCAAACCAAGGTAGCTAAACAGGGTAGCTAAACCAGGGTAGCTCTGATACCAAGCTGACACGCCCCCAGGTCCCGGGATCCCCTAATAGAACTTCGAACCTGGATGTGCGTGACTAACAAGAATCAAGAAACTTAACAAGAAACGGGATGACAACTGTTTATAACAAACCGACGTGATATATATACTCTAGAGTAAGGAGCTAAACTAGCTCACAACACGAGTTCTAGACAAGAAAATTTAAACCAAACATGATTACATACAGAGGAAGATATGCCTAGCACATAAGCTGGCATTACAAGATGTCTAGAGAAAACAAGTCTACCCAAAAATACTGAGTTACATAACCCATAATATATCGTCCTCACCAAAATGTAAAAGGACCACGATCCCCAAAAGAATAACCACCTGCGTAGTAAGTTCCGTGCTATGTCGAGCCTCACTGCGCACTATCACTAGCCTTCCTTTGATCTAAGGAAAACAAATAAACAAGGAACGGGGTGAGATAAATCTCAGTAAGCTATTAGATGCAACTACATGACATGTTATCATGCAATTCAAGTAGATACTCAAGTAATCATGTATCAAGTATCATCAAGTAACAAGTATATGAGAGGCTAAGCCAACCCATCAAGTAGCACATAAGGCTAAACAAGCAAGTTATAAAGGATATTGCTTCCTTCCTTATTCCTCCCAAGAAGACCATTGTTGTCGTAGCTTGTATTACTTTGACAATCACGATCAATATCAAGAAACTGCTTATTCAGTATATATCAGAAGACCCGGTAACCAGTGTCATTCCCAAGATCAAGACTCACGAGGTGTTTAAGAGTTTAGCATTCACTTAAGTCTGGCGTATTGCTCCAACCAAGGAAGCTATGCCCTTACTATGGCCGGTAGTAAGGGGTCAAGCGCAAATACATAAGGACCCAATTATCACTTAAGCCCCAGCTCTCGCGATAAGCGTGAACCTATATATTTCCGAACAAGCAAGGAGAACCAGCTGGACTCACACAAGAATGTACAAGTAGGTATTTACTTGAACTACGGGAGGAGAACTAATCCAAAAGTAGTGGACTAGCTCAACAAGGAACATGCTTCAAGTTATCAAGAAGTCACCTTGTTATCAAGCAACTATATGCAATGTTTGCACACACACAACAAGAACATGTCTCATACAAGTTAGTGCTTGTTCATAGAACTTTCTAGTTCATTACCATACATATGTATTGGCATCAAGTCATGTACAAGATTTTATTATCTTATATTCAAGTCTTAATCCAATTCTTTGGATGTTCTAGTCATGTACAAGATTTTATTGTCTTATACTTCAAGTTATAATTCCAATCTTTGGACATTCAAGCATGTATAAGAGTTATACATTTACTCTTACAAAATCCTAATCCTATTCTTAGGATGTTCAAGTCTAAAACTTTGTTCTAATGCCCCTAAGGTGCACAAACATTAGTTTCAAGACAAGCATAACATATTAGTGCTTATTCCTAGCACTTGCAAGACATATAAAAGAGTTACTACTCTTATACTTAAGTTCTCATTTGAGTTCTATAAGTGTTCATGTTCAAGACTAAGTTCTATTGCCCCAAAAGGTACATATACACTTGCTAGGACATCTTATACTAAGGCTCTATGCCTTAGGAGGGATAAACTTTCATCTCCATTTAGTTTGAAACACTTTTGTGAAACAGGGGTCATGGGCGGTCGCCCACTCCCCCCTGGGCGGTCGCCCAGAATAGGCCTTTGGAACATAATCAAACTGATCCTATGGGCGGTCGCCCATAGCCCCTTTGGGCGGGCGCCCAAGGCCAAAATCAGCAAAAACCCTATTTCTTCCCAGACTTAGAATTTTCCGTCCCAAGCGTAGGAGTAACTTTCTATTAACATTTCAACATACCAAAGGATACACTAACATTCTCAATTCACTTAATCCAATTTCTTTCATTATTTTTACACAGAGGGTTATACTCCCTTTGTCCCAAAATTACAAGTATCACAAAAATTGCCCCAAACACAAAATTGACAAGCACAAGTATCAAAAATAACATATATGAATGTTATTACAAGCAAGGGGGAGCTAATAACTTACCTAGTCCGAAATCAAGTTTACCCAAATAAATTTCTGATCGGCCTGGAACACTCTATTCAACGCCACGAATATTTATCCGGGATCAGAATCAAGAACAGAGGGATAATGAAGCTCGAGGTGTCGAGAATAGGGTCAAAACCTAACCCTAGCTTTAGAAGAGAGGAAACGTACAGAGAAATTGGGTAAAATGATTTCTCAGAGAAGGAGCTAACAAGATATACTTGCAACTTTCACGAAATGACAACTAGGCCCCTCAAGTTTCACTTTTAACAAAAAGGCCCCTCAAGTCAAATTTTCACAAATGACCCAAAAGTCAAAACTAAACATTTAACCACCTTAATATTCTAAAGTAGTTAATAAATTAACTCATGTAAAACTAACACATAATATGCAAGTTCAAGTATTTAACAAATAATTCAAATATTTAACGAGAATAAGGATGGGCGTTACACATTAGACATTCATTACTTTAAACATTCATACATAACCACCCAAGAATTTGAAAGATGTAGGAGTATTTATGTTTGAATGATTTTTGTGCATGTCTTTTTAGTTTCATTTCCTTCAACTCCCTAATTAATAATATAAATACTTTTTAATCACTTTTAATAAAAGAATGCATACAGTCTTTGCATGGAAATATAAATATGAGATAGAAAGTTTTTTTTTGTTGTTGTTGTTGTTGTATTTCTCTTATCTTTGGTTGTGTGATATTTTTGATTGATTGTGTTGATGAAAATTTGTGAGCTTTATTAATTTTGTTATGTTTTTATGTCTTGCAGCTACCCACGTGGATACTTTTGAAATTGTTGTTGTTCAAAGTTGTAAGATATTGTTTTACACGTTGTTTCTTTAAGTTTCTATTTTTTTTTTTATATATCACATACACTTTTGTTGGCTATCACTAATTGTTCTTTATCTATTTGCAAAAACCTCTACAATCTTCATTCATTTGACTTGGTTTTGGAGTTCAAATTTGAAGTAACAAAAACTGCTCATGAAGCATTATGAAGGGCTGCTCTGTTTTGCAATAATTATAGTAAAATACTCACTCCGTTTCATGAGAACTGAGACTAAAAAAAAAGCACAAGAACTAAGGAATACTAATAAAATAAGGAAAATGTGTGGTAGAAAATGAAGAGAGTGAATTAGTAGGGTAAATAGTAGTGTTAATTGAATAAAATGAGTGGTGGAGAATGAAGAGAGAGAATGAGTGGTGGGGTTGGGTGAATATAAAATATTAAAAAGTTTGCCATTTTGGGCAGTCTCAATTGAGGTGAAATGGACGAAAAGGGAAATAAGTCTCAGTTCTCATAAAACGGAGGGAGTATATACATGGAAATTTTGAGATTTGTAAACTGGAAACTCTTCTTAACCCATAAAAGTATGTTCCTAGATGTTCACATAATTTTATGCAAAATATACATATTTATTTTCACCCATCTGGCATGACAATAAAAGTCAAAATGTGTTTTCATTTAAGGACTTAAATGTCTCCATGTATTTAATTGATCAAAACAAATTTTCAGAATTTTAAAACTCCAAGTTTCATGTATTTTTATTTTATCTACAACTTTCATGTTTTGGGTTTTTCTATTTGAGTTTGTTTTCATGACTGAATTTGTCAATCTTTTACTAATGTGCTTCATTGGTGTTCGGGGTGGAAATTTTAGCATCTTGATCGTGATCAACATGTCAGAATACCTTGAGTCTACAGGTTGCTGCCCGTTAAGGTATCACTTAATTACACACATTTTATGTATTATTGTTAATCCTATTTTTCAGGGCCAACACTTATCAACGGGAAAACAATAGTATATCACGATTTACTCCAAAGAGACTAAGTCAAACCTATCACAAAACCGAAGTGATAAGAAGAATAACCACCAGGCCGAGAATCATGGGCATCCAGGCCGAAAATTATGGGCACTCAATCCTCCACTTTTCAGCTTAATTCATAGTATAAATAGAGTGATAACACACTTGTAAACACACACGGTACTTGAATTATTTCATTTACTTTGTATTTTTCGGATCTCATAATCAATACTAACGAAGTTTCTTCCCCGAGGTTTTGTGCCGGCGAACACTTGTTCAAGGTCTTTCCTCGTTAAAATTCTTGTGTTCATTTGTTTATTTGATTCCTTAACGATTACATTCCATTGTGCCCAATTATCTTATTTAAAGTTAAATTGAGAAATTTGACCAAAACAATTTGGCGCCGTCTGTGGGAAACTTTGGTCTTATAATTGTTTAAGGAATCTGAGATGTCGACTGCTATGTCCTCGGCCATGTCTTCAGTTGGTTTGAGGTCGACGGTGGAAACAATCCCAGCTTCGTCAACGATCCAGAATCAGGATGGATTATCCACTGCCGCAAATCAAGAGATTCCTATTGACATAACCTCCAACCTGACTTCCATGCTGCGGGAAGTGAGGAACCAGATTCAAGTTCAGAATGATACTTCCACCATGCTGATGAATCAAGTTTCCAGATTACAGCGTGAGGTGACCTCTCTTCAAGGTGGGGCGTCGGTAGTACAACAGACTGGCTTGCCTAGCCTCTTCCAATCCATTACACCAGATGCACCTTCCAGCCTGTACTCTCCATATCAGCCCAGAAGGCTTACCTTTGGGAGCAATGTTGCTGGATCATCTGGACTTGCTGGATTCACGTCGACAACCAACCTGACCACCAACAACACGATAGTCAATCCTGAGACTATTACTCCTGCCTCAACTACACTCGTAACTCCTACTTCAGTGGAGACAGGGAGTCTTAACCCTCAATTTGAATTTGATTATCTTAATAATTGTCAATTTGCTACTGCTAACAATGTTGCAGGTAGCCAGCTAAGCCGTCAAATGCAGGAGCTGAAAGAATTAGTCATGAGTGTACCAGGGATGACTATGCCACACAACCAGGAATCTCCAACATGCTACAATGAGTCTCGCTTCGCTCCAGCCATAGCCAACGTGGTCATACCGAAGAAGTTCAGTCCACCCCACATGAAGCAATATGATGGGACTACGGATCCAGCCGAATATGTTGCATTATATCAGGAAAAGATGGAGGTCGTCCATATTCCACCTCAGTATAAGGAAGCTTGCTTTTGCAGGGGTTTTGGTTCGACTCTTACGGGAGCAGCTTTAAGATGGCTTATTAGTCAGCCATTGGGTTCCATTGGATCATATGCTCAACTTATCAACCTGTTCACTAATCAGTTTTCATGCAACAGGGTATTTGAAAAACTGACCAGTGACCTTTACAGGGTGATCCAGCAACCTGACGAGACACTTAAAGACTACCTGAGCAGGTTCAACAGAGAGGCGGTGAATATCCCCAACCTGGACACTATAACAGCAATTGAAGCATTCAGGATGGGACTTAAGAAGGACTCTCCTTATTACGATGATCTAGTAATGACACCATGCAGGAGGTTGGATGAGATTAGAACCAGAGCCTCCAAGTTCATCAGGCTAGAAGAGGACAAGTTGCTTCAAGACAAGTCAAACAAGAAGAATGCAACCTCAGGGCCCTCCACTGGCAGAACTGACTCACCCCATTCTGGTGGCAAGATGGAAACATCTCATGCCAGATCTAATAGGGGCAAACCCTACTCTAAACCCGACTCTTCTAAAGTTCTTGTTGTTGATGATAATAATGAAGATGATTATTCGTCCTATCCTAGAATTGATGACTATTGTTTCTCTGTTGATATTGCAGGGTTGATCAATGCCATGGACAATCTGGGTGAAAAAGTAAGATGGCCCAAGAAAGCAGACAAGCCTTCAATTTGGAAAGACAAATCCAAGTGGTGTGCTTATCATGAAGATTTTGGGCACACTACTGAAAATTGTATCGCACTCAGGAAGGAGATCAGCCACTTGTTGTCCAAGGGTCTCCTCAAAGAGCTCCTTGGTAGAAGGCGTGGACGTACTGAAGATCATACGGGCGACCAGGAGAAGCAAACTGAGAACCCACCGCCTCATCCACCTCCAACCAGAGTGGTCAACATGATCAGTGGAGGCTAGGACATATGTGGTACCACCTATTCAGCAGCCAAGCGTCATGCTGCAGAAGCAAAGGAGGACAGATCCTATTTACCCTCAAGATCAGCCAGAAAGAATGGGGGACTAGAAATCTCTTTTGATGAAGATGACAAGGCTACCATCCAGGATCCACATCACGATGCTTTGGTTGTAAGCCTACAAGTTGCAAACTGTTTGGTGAGGCGCATCCTGATTGATAATGGGAGTTCAGTTAACATAGTAACGACTGATGGCCTGAAAGGAATAGGGATCCCACTTGAGAATGTAACTAAGAGCTCATCTGTCTTGGTTGGATTCAGTGGAGAGACGAAGCATACCTTTGGGGAGATCACTTTCCCAGTCTATGTGGAAGGGATTAACTCCATGGAGAAGTTTTGCGTGATAGAATGTCCGTCTTCTTATAACATCATCCTGGGTAGACCCTGGATTCATAATGTGAAAGCTGTCCCTTCAACTTACCATCAGTGTCTCAAGTTGCCAACACCTTGGGGGGTAGTCAAGGTGTCCGGAGATCAGCAGACTGCTAAAGAATGTTACAAGGTATCCATGAAGGCAGCAAGCAGTCCTAGGCAAGCATAGCAATTACAGAGAAAGGCACGTGATGTACTTGAAGCTGCAGAGTTCGATATTAAGGAGGTGCAACTGGATTCCTCCAATCCCGATGTCAAAGTTCTTATAGGCGCAGATTTACCTCCCGAAATAGAAGCAGAGATCATTGAGTTTTTGAGAAGCAGGATGAAGTGCTTTGCTTGGAAGCACGAAGATATGACCGGAATCAGCAAGGATGTCATCACCCACAAGTTGAAAATTGACCCAAATGCCAAACCTGTCCACCAGAAAAGAAGGAAATTCGCTCATGAATGCAATCAGATCATTAGAGAAGAGGTATAAAGGTTGCTGAAGTCCAACATGATCAGGGAAGTTGATTACCCAAGATGGTTGGCCAACGTGGTGGTTGTAGAAAAGAAGAATGGGAAGTGGTGAGTCTGTGTGGACTTCACGGACTTGAATAAGGCGTGCCCTAAAGATCCGTTTCCTTTGCCTCACATTGACGCCCTAGTTGATGCAACAGCCGGCCATGAGGTCTTAACCTTTATGGATGCTTATTCAGGATTTCAGCAGATTCAGATGGAAACCTCAGACCAGGAAGATACGGCATTCATCACTCCAGATGGTATATATTGCTTCATTGTCATGCCTTTTGGGTTAAGGAATGCAGGGGCAACCTACCAAAGACTAGTCAACATGATGTTCAAGAACCAGCTTGGGAAAACTATAGAAGTATACATTAACGACATGGTGGTGAAGTCTAAGTGTATTGAAGATCATGCACGAGATCTGAAAGAAGCTTTTGACATCCTGGAAGCATTCAACATGAAGCTGAACCCATCAAAATGCAACTTCGGTGTTAAGGCTGGGAAATTCTTGGGCTACATGGTAACCAAAAGAGGCATAGAAGCAAGTCCTGAACAGATAACATCAATTATCAACTTGAAGTCTCCAAGGAATATTAAAGAAGTGCAAAAGCTCACAGGCAAGGAGGCGGCCCTGACCAGGTTCATCTCCAAATCATCCGACAAGTGCAGGTTGTTCTACGATGTGTTAAGGAAGAACAAATCATTCCAGTGGACAAAAGAACACGAAGCAGCCTTCAACCAGCTTAAAGATTATTTGGCAACTCCTCCTCTACTTTCCAAGCCAGAAACTGGTGAAGCTTTGCACCTGTACCTCTCAGTATCAGAAAATGCAGTCAGCGCGGTCTTGGCAAGGAAACAAGGTGGTACACAACTTCCTGTCTATTATGTAAGTAAGTCCCTATTAGATGCTGAAACCAGGTATTCCCATCTCGAGAAACTTGTTCTTGCTTTAATAACTGCTTCAATTAAATTGCGCCATTATTTTGAAGTTCATCCTATTATTGTGAGGACTAACTATCCTATCAGGAACGTGATAAGAAAACCCGAGATGTCAGGCAGGATGGCAAAATGGTCTGTTCAACTTAGTACATATGATATCCACTATGAGGCAAGGACTGCAATCAAGTCACAAGCCTTGGCCGACTTCGTGGCAGACTTCAGCCCTGACCTTCAACCTGAAGTTGAACTCGAAGTCCAACAACTTGAAGGTTCAGACTCTCCTAGATTTTGGATGCTTTATACAGATGGAGCATCAAATGCAAGAGGCACAGGCTTGGGCATTGTCTTGAGATCCCCCCATGGGGAGTTGATCCCTCAAGCTGTAGCTTTTGAGTTCTAAGCTACAAATAATGAGGCTGAATATGAAGCCCTCATCATAGGTTTGGTTACTGCTTTAAGTTTAAATGTTAAATATCTCAATGTCTATAGTGATTCCTTGTTATTGGTTAACCATTTCAATGGGTCTTATACAGCGAAGCATAGCAGGATGTTGACTTATCTACAACATGTTAAGTCCTTGGCTGAACAATTTGCAGAATTTACTTTCCAACAAATTCCAAGGGATGAGAATGCTGAGGCTGACGCACTAGCCAATTTGGGATCAAGTTGCAGAAGCATGTTGAATAATGCCATACCTATAATTCACATCCTACATCCTGTGATTGACCAGACTGAGACGAACCAAGTTGATGATCAACCAGATGCATCGGTTAGCCCCTCGACAAAAGAGACATCTTGGACACTGCCCATAATAAAATATTTGCAGGAGGGAACAGTGCCACAAGATGTCAAAAATACGAAAGCTTTTAGGATGAAGGTATCAAGATTTGTATTAATTGATAATGTACTATTTCGTAAGTCATTTACAGGTTTGTACATGAGATGCTTAGATCCCCAACAAGCTGAACAAGTTTTAAAAGAACTACATGAAGGCGAATGCGGCAATAATTCTGGGGGCAAGTCCCTATCTTCTAAAGCATTGAGAACTGGATACTATTGGCCAACTATGCGTCAGGATGCCATCAGTTATGCTCAGAAGTGTGATGCTTGTCAGAGACATAGCAACATCTTGCACCAACCTGCCTAACCTCTTCACCCTATATTATCACGTTGGCCTTTCATGCAGTGGGGAATGGACATTGTTGGAAAATTTTCCAAGGCACCTGGGGGCAAAGTGTTCATGTTGGCCATGACTGATTACTTCTCAAAATGGATAGAAGCGGAAGCTTTTGTTCAAGTTAGAGATAAATAAGTGATCTCATTCTTGAAGAGAAACATCATCAGCAGGTTTGGAGTCCCGTCCGAAATTATTTGTGATAATGGTTCCCAGTTCATTAGCAAGAAGACGCAAGATTTCTGTACAAGATGGGGAATCAAGTTGATTACTTCTACACCAGTACATCCTCAAGCTAATGGTCAAGCAGAATCAAGCAACAAGTTAATCGTGAACAACCTGGAAAACGTCTTGATCAAAAGAAAGGAAGATGGGATGAAGAGTTGCCGCTTGTATTATGGGCAGATAGGACAACCCCTAAGAATGCAACTGGCCAGACCCCCTTCTCCTTGGTCTATGGAACTGAAGCTGTAATTCCGACTGAATTCTCTATCCCAACAGCCAGATATGGCTTGATAACTCCAGAGGACAACCAGATTATACTTGCAGAAGATCTTGATACTATTGATGAACTAAGAGACTTAGCCAAGATCGGGATGGCGGCATATCAGCAGAGAATTGCTAAGTCCTACAACAAGAATGTCCGTGTTAGAAGATTCCAGGTTGGAGACATGGTGCTCAGAAAAGTTTTCCAAAACACAAGGGAGCTGAATGCTGGCAAACTTGCGGCCAAGTGGGAAGGTCCCTATCTAGTTGATGCAGAAGCTGGTAAGGGTGCATATTGGCTCTCTACCTT
Organism: Campanula takesimana; assembly: GCA_026119855.1. Lineage (NCBI taxonomy): Eukaryota > Viridiplantae > Streptophyta > Magnoliopsida > Asterales > Campanulaceae > Campanula > Campanula takesimana. The sequence continues at coordinate 131,908 of JAOWBW010001081.1, forward strand.
GGATGGTTCCAGAATACCAAGAAGCTGGAATGCAATCCATCTTAAAGCATATTATATGTAAGTTGTAGCTTGTTCATTCAATTCCAAAGAATCAGGTATGATTTAATTAAGCTTTATTTCAATTCTATTATTTTTAATTTATTTATATTCTTTTGAACACTTACTAACTTAAGCATCGGAGGGGTGTTAGCTAAGCTAACACCCACCCCTAACATATGTTTGTTTTGCAAGGATACTTTAGGGCAACATGGTCAACGTGTTCAATATGTTAACAACTTGAGTATGAAGGTCGTTAACCTGTTCGCAAAATGCTGGATGAAAATTTTGAGTAGTTCAAATAAACAAGTAAGTATTTTAATGGTGAATCTTATGCATCTTTTCCTAGAACTTTGCACTCAAGTTGTAAAGGTTTTCACCTTTCAAGGGTTAAAAGATTATGCATCTTTCATAAGTTTAAGGTTCATACACCTTCGCCCGTGCGCACGTTTTTCGCATTTGTTTAAGTAGGAAGATGGCCACCGTAATTATTTATTACGTACTGATTTCCTTCTTGCACTTAAACAACCTGTGAACTCAAGTCGTTTACAATTGGTTGTAGCATTCACATGTTACCAAAGACAAAGAGTTTAAACATCTTCCCAAATTTTTAACGTTAGAACAATACTAATGTTCTTTCCTAAAATGCTACTTTTCTAAGAACACTTTTTGATGCAACTCTTAGCATCACTTTAACATTTACATAACCATTGCACCAATAGTTCAACTAACCAAGCTATTTTAAAACATAAAATATCCAGAAAAGCCTAACCCATGCTATCACCAAGCATGAGTAGTCCGCATTACAACTAGAAACATGTCCGAAATAACAAACACCATTACATCTTAAGAAGATACTAATTGTCTTAGAGGACACCCCCTCTATTTTAAAACAAAGACCATAAAAACAGAGAAAGAAATTGTTTATAGTGCTAACATCTTGCAGATAGTGGGGTTACTTACCTTCGACATCTGGGTCCTTGTCAGCCTTCTCTTCAGCCTGATCCTCATGATCAACATCTTGAAGCTTGGAGCTCACTTCACCGGCTTCAAATGTGAGCCCATCAATTCCTCTCAAAGAAGCCCTTTCCTCTTCTAGGTTCCATTCGACTGCCTTGCCAGCAAGATACTCTTCTATCATCTGGATCCTGGCTTCAAAGAGTGTGCGCCCAGCTTCTTTAACATAGTATTCCTTCTGCATGTGTAATTCCTCCATCTTCTTCTTGTCAACGTCATCCAGCTCAGCCTTTAAACCCACAATCTCCATCTCCAAGTCCTTAATCTTATTTTCCCTACTCTTAATTACAGCATCTTTTTCCTTTAAAATCTTACCATTCTCAGCTTTGATCTCAGCAACTTTTATCTTCCATAATTCAACTTCTTTGGCCAACATGCTAGAGGCATCCTGAATCTATCGAAATACAAGATATATTATCACTTCATAATTACAAACTCCCAAAACTTTTTATTTAAATACTCATACCTTAGTCAATAACCCTGTTACTATGGAATCGGAGTCCTCCACATTCACAACCTCTGCCTTCCTCTTCTTAAACAAAATCTGGTCACCAATAAACAACTTGGGTTTTGACGAGCCAACAGCTTGTTTGACCTCTTCAACATTGGGCATCTTGAACCTCGCTAACAGGCTTCTCGCGCCAAAAGGGTTATCAGACTGAGTAGCTGTGACAAAAACAATTTTATTAATATATTGTGAGTATGAGCTATTTTCAAATAACTACTTTGCAGGTAAGAGGGTCTTACCAGATGACATAGTTTGCGCAACTTCTTCTTTGGCGCTTTCAACCTTGCCAAAAACTCCGGGACGCACAAACTTTCTATTATCAGCAGGTTCTAAACAAACAGCTTCAACATTCCTCAAAGTGTCATCTCGTTTTGGGAATAAGTCATCAAGCCTACCAACTACAAAACAGGGGTATGATAAAGTAAGTATAAAGAGCAAATCAAAAGAAAATTACCACTTGAAGAAGTAGGCCCTACCATCTGGTTTCCAAATCGAAAAGAAGCCATCCACTCCTTGCAAGCTGTCCCTCCTTACATAGAAAAATCTCTTTTTCCAATCCCTGTCTTGGTCAGTAGATTCTGTTACCAAACTATAAACCTTATTCTTGGCCCTAAACCCATATCTATGGGGACCATGAGATCTGAGAAAATAACAAAAAGCAAGCTCTTCCAAACCCACTTTCAACTTGAGATCAGCACTCAACTTGAAATATGGGTATCATTGCAGAAGAACCAACTTTCACATCATGGAATTTAATGGTATAACGTTAGAAGCAACATGGAGCACAGAATGGGGGAGGAAAAAAGCTTGTCTCTAATGTGAGTTCTTTTTGTTTCTTTCCCTGACAAGTAACCTGATAACTTTACCTAGAGCATAATAGAAATGATGCAACCTAACTTGAAAACAAGAATCAAGCGTTATCGGAGGAAATCATGAGCTCAACGGTAGAGAAGTCAGGAAATTCAAAAAATGAATGAATCGTTGAGAATTCTGGTCAGCTATCAACCATTCTCTGTTTTATCAGCAGAGAGATGCGCTTCTACAAAAGGTGTAAGCTTTGCTTGAACAGCTGCTTATGAGGAGAATCACCGAAAGGGACCTCTTCTTTAACAGCATGTACAAGCTTAAATACACACCTAAGGAGCACAAATCATGTCTGCTTTGGCTAAGTTACATCCTTCCAGAAAGAGAGAAAAGAAAAAGAAAAAAGACAAGACAACAATCCAAATACCGTACCTGCTTCTCTAAAATACTACGGAGTACTAAAATTCACAGAAAACAAAGAAATAAATGTATAAATATATTTAGGAAAATAGAAAAGGAATAACCATCAGCTTTAAATATAGCTAAACCATGAGAAGATCTTTTAAGTAACTCCTCTAGAGAATGCAAACTTGAGCAGCGCCCCACGTAACAGAACACAAATTTGAAGTAAAGTATCTACAAGCTCACTGGCCAGGAAACACTAAGGCAGCGTCATCAGTATGTCAGGTCAGATATTAACCATTCTCTATTTTATCATCAGAGACCTGCGCTTCTACAAAAGGTGTGAGCTTGCTTGAACAGCTGCTTATGAAGAGAAATCACAAAAAGGTGTCTCTTCTTTAACAGCATGTACAAGCTTCAAAGCATACCTTAAGGAGCACAAATCATGTCTGATTTGGCTAAGATGCATCATTCCAGAGAGAGAGAGAAAGAAACGACAGCAATCCCAATATTGCATCTGCTTCTCTGAATACTACTAAAATTCGTAGACAACTAACGAATAAATGTATATGAATGATTAAGAGCATCTCCAATGTGCACCAAAAATTGCACTATATCATCAAATATCCACTATTCCCATCTCCAATGTGCATCAATTCTTGCACCAAATTTGGTGCAAGGCTTTCATTGTTACATTTTAGTCCTTCTAATTTCATAAATTGCAATATTGTAAATTAAACAAAATAAATTATACTTCTTCCATCTAAAAAGAAATGTACAAAAATATGACAAAAACACAAAATTGAAACTATTTTAGATATCTACTTTGGGACGTAGAAAGTATTTAAATAATTTACAAAAGTTACATTATAATTATTTTTACTTTTATATGACACAATTTTGGTTGAAATATGTTAAAACAAAAAAAAATTAGAACTTTATCATCTCAATTATAATTAAAAGGGAGGGGTCAATATGCAAGAAAATTGAACTTTGAGTAATATAGGTAAAATAATGAGAATCATAAAAAAGATGATGTGTCAAAAGGAATATTCTTTTTGATGCAAAATCTGGTGCATACATAGAAGAGAAAAAATATTTGGTGCAAAATTTGGTGCAATTTTGCACCAAATTTGGTTTACTACATTGGAGTAGCTCTAAGAAACTAGAAAAGTAATAACCATCCGCTTAAATTACAACTAAATAATGAGATGATCTTTTAAGTAACATCTACAGAAATCATGCAAATTTGAAAAGTGCCCCAAGTAAAAAAAAAAAAAAAAAAAAAAAAAGTACACAGATTTGAAGTAAACCATTAACATAAGACCCTATAAAGAATCAAAAGAAAACTTGAACAGTTGACCTCTATAAAGCAATTCACAAATGAGCTTTCGTTTGTTTCAAGTTCCGGCAGAGACACACAAATTGGAAATTGGTTGATGTTAAGGGCGCGGGGTAGGGATCTTGAAGAAAAAGACACTCAAACAATTACTGTCAAACAAACATAGCAAAATGCAGCAGAATAAAATCTAAAGAAATACAAAAAGGCCTGATGACGCACCTCATCTGGGACTCGGAGATATTTAATAGTGTTGCCATGGATGTAACACTCTGGCATCCTCCAAAACCTATCTCCATCCTGCCATTATTTATCAGAATTAAGAACCACCATAATAATGAATATTACATCAAACATAACAATTGATGTTCTTCTCAAATGGTACCTTTGAGGTACAGATGACTTCACGAAGATGGATATTCATCCAGGTGTCACAATTAACCAAATGACCGTTGTATGTTTCACCGTTTTTCAGCTCCACTAACTGCAACAGTAACAAAGCAAAATTTTTGATACATGCAAACTCGCGCGAAAATACAATGAGCTCTCCACTGACAAGGGACTAACACAATTCAAAACTCCCCAAAACCCTAAAACCCATTTAAAATTAGGCAATACACATGTTTCACATAAAAGTTCAAAATGTACCCCTTTTCCACAACAGTTAATCTGGAAGCAAAAAACCAAATCTTAAAAAAAATAAAAAAAATAAAAAAAAAATACACACATTATCAAGACGATATCACAAATTGGAAAAAGAAAGCCAAGAAACTCACCATAGGATGCCCCTGTGAGGTCTTGAGCAGAGAAAGTGGAAGCTAAAACAAAGAAAACGAATCACCAAATCAAATCATGTACAAGTAAATACCCAAAAATCAAACCCTAATAAACAAATCAAATAAATGAATTACGTACCATCTTGATATACCGCAGAGTTGATTCAATACATTCCTCTATGCTCACTGAGTAACTGCAGATGAAAAAAGAGAAAACCTAAACTTGCTTTTCTTAATCAAGTTACGATGAATTTTAGCAGCAGCTAAACTCACAATCGTCAAGAATGTTTTAGGTTTCCAAGTGAGAAAGGGTTTTTTTTTTAAGGGTTTTGACTCTACAGCACAGTAGATGCGCGTTTTATAAACTACTCTACTTTATGTGCTGCTATTTGCAGATTACCACCCTCTAATATGTTACTCCATCTGTCCCTAAATGAGTGTCCATTTTCAAGAAATCTTTGTCCAAAAATAAGTGTCTTTTTTAAGCATAACTTTCTCCCTAAATGTTTTTTTTCGAAAAAATTTTCACCAGTTTCTTTATACGTGTAAAACTAAATGTTTGGAAAGGAGATTACAAGATTATATATGAATATTTGCTACCAAATTGTACAACAAAGTTGAGATTTTCAGTGTCCCTTAAAATGAAATTTGGACAATCATTTAAGGACAGAGGTAGTACATTTAATAATTTTGCCCCTTCTACTTAAATTATAAGGGCAACTCCAATGGTAGTACTAGTCCTCTATATGGGTATCAAAACCAAATTTTGATACCCATTGACACCATTTGCATGGGTATCAAAAAGTCATCTCCAACAATGGGTATCAAAATTTGGTACCAAATCATATTTTTTAAGTTAGTAACTTTATTACTATTTTTAATATGATAAATATTTTCAAAATATGATAATTAATTAAATAATTTTTTTTTAAGTAAAATTAAAATTTTATAAATAATTATATAAAAAATAAAATGTCTATCTCTTGCAAAAATTTAATATATCACCAATAATTCTCGTGAGCCCCGCATTATTTAATAGGACATTTTTTTATCTATTTACCACATGGCACGATCTTATTTGTCCAATGGATTACGGATAGGATTTTTGATAAAATTCTTACAAAATATCTGACCAAAATTTTCAATAAATAGTGCCTAGCAACAATGGTTGTCTACACAATCATTTTCCCACAAACAATTCTCTCAGTTCTATAATTTTTTTATCTTTCTATTCTTTTGTTTTGTTTGTTTAATTGAGAGAATACGTAATCTTTTAAAAACGCATGATCGAGAAGATAAAGCAAGACGTCGTCGTTCATTGGCAACGATGTCTTTACTCAATGCAGAGCAAGAAAATGCTGATGAAGAGTCATCACAATGGGGTGGTTTTGTGCCTGGCCGGAGCTACATACGTCGCCATAGAGAGAGTGCTCATGCGTTGCTCCATGTACAGTACTTTGTCAATCCAAGTACTTACTTGCCAAATACATTCCGCCATCGCTTCAGAATGCACAAGCATTTATGTGAAAAGATCATGTGTGGGATTACCAACCATGATGACTATTTCATTTAGAAGTCTGATGCTACTGGCCGACCTGGATTCTCTACGATACAGAAGGTGGCATGTGCTATAAGGCAACTAGCATATGGTACAGTCGCAGATCTTTTTTATGACACTTGGGGTATAGCTGAATCAACGAGCATAGAGATTCTGAAGAGGTTCTCTCGAGCTATCTATGATGTTTATGGAGAAGAGTGCCTTCGTCGTCCGACTGCATCGGATCTGCATAGATTGCTAGCCAAAGCTGAAAAAAGAGGGTTCCCTGGTATGCTCGGGAGCCTCGATTGTATGCATTGGCGATGGAAGGCATGTCCTAAAGGATCGGAGGGACAGTTCACTGGCTACAAAGGACGTGCAACAATCATTCTAGAGGCGGTGTCTTCTTACGATACATGGATCTGGCATGCCTTTTTTGGGCTTCTGGGTTCTCTAAATGATCTTAATGTCCTTGCGAAATCAGCATTGTTTGATGATGTATTTCAAGGTAGAAATCATCAAGTTGACTATGAAGTTAATGGAAGGCATTACAGTAATGGATATTATTTAGTTAATGGAATATACCCTCGTTGGGCGGCATTTGTTAAGACAATATCCAATCCCGGCACGCCACAACACCAACATTTTTCAAAGATGCAAGAGGCATATCGGAAGGATGTGGAGAGAGCTTTTGGGATTTTACAAGCGCGTTGGGCTATTGTTTGGGGTCCTGCCCGTGGGTGGCATCGGGAGGATCTAAGCTATATCATGACGGCTTGTGTAATTTTGCACAATATGATTGTCGAAGATGAACGCGATGAAGATGAGTTGGTTGCTTTTGACCCGGATGAGATCCCAACTTGCCCGGCTAAAGCACAAATTTATGAGAGTCCAACCATGGAAACAGATGTTCAACGCAATGGCATACGTGATATGCATGGATTCATGAGTAGATACCAAGGGTTGAAGTGTCAGGTTATTTCGAGAAGCCTGCAAAAAGACTTAGTACAACACTTATGGAACAAAAAAGTGCAAGAAGATGGTCATGAAGAGAACTACGATTATTAACAACTTCACTACTATTTATGTTTTATTATGTTAATGTTGTGTCATTTATGCTATTTCATTTTCTGCATATCTAGTGTGTTTTAAGTTTTTACTTTGTGGCATAACTTATATTGCCTATTGTCTTTCTCAAGTTAATGTATTGTCTTTTGTCTCCAACTAATATATCTTTTAAAAAACAACTAAATTTAAATTAAACATCCAATTAATTTAAAAATACACACAATAGACAAAGAAATACATAACTGGAAATAAAATGATAGCACACACCTAATCATCATTCCCCAAGCCCCATTGAGTCTCCTCCACTAGTGGGAATAGATTTCTAGCCGTGTTCAAACTCGGACTAGACATTGAACTTGGTTCGTCGGCCATTTCACGATCCATTATAACATTTTGTCTCCTCTCCCAGCACCTTTTTTTGTTTGGGGTGAATGCATTAGGATCAACTTTCATTGTAGCATCATCTCTTGTTTGTTGCAAACCAGCTTCGGCTAATGTAAGTTCTTTTTCTCGCAAAGCTGCTGATTCCACATCCTGGGCTTTTGTCCAAACTAATAATTCTTCCATGTATGTAGAACTTCCTGTTGGTTGATCCTTCTTTCGTCTTACAACTTTTGCTGCCTTTTGTCCGATAGGACTAGCGAATGAAGACGTACCTTCTTCAGATCCGGGAGTACCATAGTCATCAAGACTAATCGGAGTTCCTAGTGCAGGAGGATTTTGAAACTTCGGCATATCTTTCAATAAATTCCAACAATGTTGTAGCTTGAAAACCTTATTAGTTACTTTGAAGTAGTTTGAATTAGCTAATAGTATCTAAAATATATAGAAAAAAAATGTCATAGATCGAATATGCAAATATGGTTTATTTATTTTTAAAAAATAGACAACAAAATTACCGTATCGGTGTAATTTTCACCACTTGATCGAGCCGCTTCAGCCAAGTTTAAAGATGCACTGTAAATCATGCATTCTTTTGCAATTTTTTTCCAACACGAGTTGCAACTTTTTTGATCTCATTCACCTTCCGATCGATGTGAATCATAATAACTATGAATTTTTTTCCCACATCGTTGCATCTTTTGGTTGACTCCAAATTCAGAATCACTTCCAAATATCAATCTAGCTTGGCAAAGTAATTTATCTTCACATACTTTCCAACCCTACGCTTTTTTTTGTGCCATTTGTTAAAGACTAGTACACGTACCCGTGCCAATGGCACGGTGACAGTATGCTATAAGTGGCACTGCCACTATAGTCCTCCACAATTGCCGAGCAAAATAAAAAATAAAAAAATAGTCCTCCACAATCACCACCCGAAATACAAAATTGAATTGGGAAAATCTCAAAAAGGGTTTCTTTGAGTTTTGCAGTGGTGAGATGATAGAATTGAATGAGTTGGGGAAGTAGGTTAGGCAGTTTTTTATGAACGTGGGTGGGGAAAGAAAAGAGAGGGATTCATTTAGGCCGTTAGATCAACTTTTTGAAAATCAATCTTGACCACTCTTTGTAAAACGGTTATTCTTGCTTTGTATTGTAATATAGATTGTTTGAGTTTTTTTTTTTTTTTAGAAAATACAAGTAGAAGAAGTAGAGAAAGAAAATAAATCAGGGTGTTTGGAAAAGATGAAGTTCACCACAAACAGATATATAGAAAGTCTCATGTACGTGTTTAATTAAATACAAATTGAAGGAGTAGAAAAAGAAGACAAAAAAGTAGTCAAAAAGAAAGAAAAAAAATAATAAAGCATTCAATAAAGTGTGATGACACACGGTTGGGAGTTGATTTATTTGAGTGGGTGGGGGTTTAAAGCACTGACACGGGATTGATAGGATGGGTAGAGACCCATGTGCCTTGGTCTCCCCTTCGTCTCCTGCGTTTTGTCCATCACACTCTCTTTCACGCGCCAAAGATTGGTCCCAACCAAAGTCCTAAAAATGCTACCTTCATTAGGGCAACTCCAATGGTAGTACTAGTCCTATGGGTATCAAAACCAAAATTTGATACCCATTGACACTATTCACATGGGTATCAAAAAATGCTTCTCCAATGATGGGTATCAAATATTTGGTATCAAATTATCTTTTTGTAGTTAAAGTTTAAATAAATTATAGATTAAATAAAATTACTATTAAATAATAATTAAATTTAAATATATTAAGTTTAAGGATCATTAAATTAATAATTAAATATAAATTGTTTTTACTCATTTGTTAATTTAATGCAATATACATAAAATGTTTATTCAATGAAAGAAACAGTCAAATATTTTTTTAAGGTATCAAATTTAATTTTTATTATTTGTAATATTTTGTAATGCTTTTAAAATTATTTGTATTTTAAATTAAGAAAATTTATTTAATTAATTATTTTATTTATAAAAATATTGTTTTATTATTATATATAATAGCAAATAATTTTCTTACTTTTTAATTAAGAAAAAAATATCATTTTAGACAATTATTTTAATTTGACGTGTGTCATTTATAATTATCTTAATCACAAAATAAATAATAAGAAATAAAATATTAGAATTATTTTTAAGTTAAAATTACTAAATACTACTAGTCAGGATTTCACTTGACTTCAATTTTTGTTTTGAGTTTCATATGACATGTACATACAGCAATGGAAGGAGTACTAATTTGTTGATAGGACATTTTGTATGGGGGACAACCCCACATGAAGACTCTCACCATCCAAATTATCCATCACCTGCGCGCGTGAAGAGAGTGGAATGGTATTAGCCAAGGTAGCAAATTTGCTACCTTTGCTAGTACCATACCTAATTTTGATACCATTCTTTTTTGTTGTTGGAGATGCTAGGACTTTGAGGTGGGTATCAAAATTAGGTTTTGATACCCACCATTGGAGTTTCCCTTAGGACTAACTCAAAATTTGGTACTCATATTTTCATCATTGGAGATGCTAGGACTTTGAGGTGGGTATCAAAATTAGGTTTTGATACCCACCATTGGAGTTGTCCTAACTATACACACATGGATAGCTAAATTGTATGCTAACTCTTTTGAATTTGTATGGATACATCGACAAGTGGGATTGTAGGTCAATTAGATGGCCTAAAATTGATGATTTAGGTTAACTAGGTCATGAAGGACTCATACCTCGAAATATTTCTGGGGGTTGAAGCTGGAGCCGGAACCCTTCCTAAAATAGGACAAACCATTATTATTGGGTGTTGAAGCTCGCATCTGAAATCCCTCTTAAATTAGGACAAACCATCATTTGTTCCTCTAAACTTAACCTACCTTATCTATATTGATTTACGCACATACATTGTAACTAACACATCTCCAAATCATTTGTTACTACCATTGATGATGTCAAAACATCAATCCAAGCTCAACCAGTTCAGATAATTCAGTAGCTTAATGATCTAAAATAGTGAACAAACAACTAGTCGAGGTGGTCGCTGGCGAGGACCCTCTGGCGTGGAATAAGCGTTTGTATGAGAGATAAAATGCATAAATTATGGCTGTATGAGATTTAATCAAGAATTTAGTAGTTACCATTTACGTATAGATTACCTGGTGTATTTATGTTGATATCACGTGCCCTAGGTCACGTACACTTTAATTTAGGAGGAAATATAAGTATGAGTGTTTGTTGTAACTGAATCCACGTAATCTGACAACTTAGCCACGTAGGTCGTCGTTAGATAGGTAATCCTGAGCTCAGATCGAGGACGACTAGATAAGCCCCACTTGTAGAGTTGATAATCTTACATGTGTTGGATGAAGAGTCGGGCCATAGAAGATCGGGTACTCGTATGGTCGAGCTATGGAGGTCGTCACTTAAGAGTAAGACTCATAATTGGCCATTCTAATCTTAGGCTATTTGGGGCTACGATTAGACTTGATTTAATGGATTCAACACAATTTATTATGTTCAAACATCAATATTACATTTAGTTTAAACTCACTGATAACAGTAAAACTTGATATATCTGCCTGATGTGCCTTTCAATTTATCTTTATACCCTTTCTACACCATAATTATCAACCATCTAATCTATCATACATCACGGCCACTTGCATCAATTAAAACCCATCATTATAACCTCAACACCTCCATATACATCTACTATCTACATCATCCAAAAATCTATAAGCTTTATAAGCTGGTTTTGGTCCCAAAGGGGCAACAAGGGTATAAAAATAGCTAGAGGGGGGGTGAATAGTTGTTTTGAAATTCTTTTCTTACCCTTGATAAACTCAATTGCAAATGCGCACTTTATCAAATAAGCGTTATGAAATGCGCCTAAGTGAGTGAGTGAAATGCACATCGGAATTTAGTTAAGTAAATAGGCGCAAAGTATGATAAAGGGGGCGCACACACACTCTAAGTATTTTGGCTCAAAGTGCGTGAAAGATGGAACTAAGGCAAATGATATAACAAACACAACACAATTCAATCCAATCAATCTACAATGATTAAACAAGCAAATAGTGAGATAATATAATAACTTGAAAGTAAATGACAAGGAATGAACACGCGCTATTTGGAGATGTTCGATCGGGAAATGATCTACGTCCTCTACCAAGATGGTTAGTCTTGGATTTCTAATGGAGATCTTATAATATGAGTGAGTGTTACAAATTACAATGTTTGAGCATTACACTAACTCAAGATCTATAATCTATGAAAGAACAAATCCTAGACAAAACCGGTGTATCTCTTAAAGAAATATCTAAGTGATCAAACTTAAAGAGGTGCGTGTGTGTTCTTAGTTTTAAGGCTCTTTAGATCTATGAGATTGAGAGCACAATAAAACTAAAGTGTTTTTGCTTGAGGATCTGGGATAAGTGTGAAGGTATGAAGATGTTCTTGAGGAATCTGGGAATTCAAAGGGCAATCTTCAAATCTTCAACAAATGCTTGAGAGAGAAATTCTGAAATGCTTAGCAACTTCAAATGGTTGAAGTTATGGGGTATTTATTGTAGAGACCCAAAAACTAGCCGTTGGAAATCCCTTGTAGATAAGATCAAAGGACAGATGTGCTGGAGCTCGTTGAGTGGAGCACGTGTCCTTTTATAGCCGTTAGACACATAACACAAATATGACCGTTGTGGATAGGTGTCCTTAAATCTAGGTGCACACGTGTTATTTATCCACCGTTGGATCTTTTGCATAGTTTGAATCTCTTCAAGTCTTCATGTCTTCAATAAATCACCAAGTGTTGAAACAACATCATTGAGGCGCATTTGAGCCAAAGGGGCACATAACACGGCGCGCGCCAAAAGGGGCGCATAGGCGCAGTGCATTGTGGCGCATGGCGCGGCGCGTAGGCGCGGTGCGAAGGTGCATTGGTGCGGCGCGAAGGTGCGGCGCGTAGCTTCACACAAATCTGTGATTTTCTTGAATCTTGATATTCTTGCCCTATTCCTAAGCCTATCTATTCAAATTGACTATCTAAAAAATGAAGTATAAATACTTCTTACATGTGGGTCTACAGTCCATGAAATAAAACTTAGGTGATGGATCAATCAAATCTAATCAATCCTATATATTGAATACTGAGATATAAGTGGGCATACCCAACAGCTTGAAACAAAGGAGCAGATATAAAGTGTGGTCCACCCCTATAAAAATTGTACGTTTTTTGTAAAGTAATTACAAAAATGATTTGAGAAAATATAATACTAAATAAAATAAAAATTGGATACTTGGTTGTATAATTTTACGTCACAAAATAAGGTGTCCACATTCTCGTCTCTTATTAGGGGTGGAAATGGTTCGGCTCAAACCGTGGTTTGGAACCGAACCGAACCAAGCCGAGCGGTTTAGCTCGGTTTTTAAACATATGTGGTTCAACTCGGTTTAGAAAAGTGATAAACCATACGGTTCGGTTCGGCTTACGGTCTGGCCCTTCTAAGCCGAACCAAACCGAACCATATCAAGCTGAACCACGAGCCGAACCGCGAAACCGAACCGTGGAGCTGAAACGTAGGGCCGAACCGTTGAACCGAGCTAGCTGAACCGTGTTTACATATAAGGATTATTAACCTGCTGTAGACACCCCTCCTTGGACCGCTCACCCCGATTGCACATTTGATCTTGTGTTTCTCCCCATTTTAAGTGTTTCTCGTTAGTTTCTGTCACTTCCGTTAAGTTCCTGACTGACTTCGTTAAGTCCAAGGACTAAACTGAATAACAGGGCTGACTTTCTAGTCCATTCTGTCAAAATTGCCTTCTCTGAGTCGCGCGCCTCCGACAGGAGGATCCAGACGCGCGCGCCTCCCGCCCCCAAAGCAGGAAGCGCGTGCCTCTGGGCGTCGGTTACAGATTTCTGGCCAGGATTCTCTCCCTTGCTCAATTTACAGGATTTTGCCCGGGAAAGATTTCTTGGTGACTGAGTTTTGGCACCAAAAACATCTCTCTTTCACCTATAAAAACCCCCTTTACCTCCATTTTCAAGGACCTTGACCTTTGTCTCTCAATCTCATATTTCAATAAGAAACTAAATTTCTTACTTTCAAAGCATTTTCCAAAGGATTTCTCCAAGTAATTCAACAAAAAGTGTTTGAAGTCTCTTGAAGTCTAGGTAAAGCTATTTCTTTCCCCTTCTCAACTTCATCTCTTTTCTCTTTCTTTTTGTTTTATCAAAGTGCAATCACCCAAATTATTTTGGGACATGACTCTAATGATCACCTCATCTCATTGAGGTCGGTTAAAGAGTTATCTCCTACATTCCAAACTCTATTTTAAAACCCCTTTTTATGATTTAAAGAAGAAGAAGAAGAACGTTTATTATTCATGTAGATTTTGATCAAGCAAGACCAACTTTAGTTGGGCGAGATGGGTGTTTCGGTACTTCCCATCTCGTAACCTAACCCCCCGAACCTCAAAACAAAGAATCTCTGTTTTCGTAATCAAACTTAGGCTATTATCAATAGGTTTTTCTTATGTTCCTCAAAACATAGGTGTCGACTCTAAAAACAAGTTAGACATCCTAGGATAACTCCACGCGCTCTAGCCTCAAGCCGTGGTTCCTCCCGGGGTATCTACACCTGCATGTTATTTTTCTTAAGAAAATATACAAAATTTAGTTTCAACATGTTCAAGCTTATCTTAGTAAGTATTGTGGTCTTTTCTAATGCATATTCATATACTCCCTCCGTCCTAAAATGATCTTCATATTTTTTTTCTCTATTATTGTCAAGGAAAAAAGTATGAATATCATTTTGGGATGGAGGGAGCAAATGACTTTGGCCTTTTCTAAGGCATATTCATGTATTCCATCTGTCCCAAAATGATCTTCATGCATTTTTCTCTATTATTGCGAAGGAAAAAAGTACGAATATTGTTTTGGGACGGAGGGAGTAATTGACTGTGGCCTTTTCTAAGGCATATTCACGTATTCCCTCCGTCCCAAAATGATCTTCATGCATTTTTCTCTATTATTGCGAAGGAAAAAAGTATAAAATCATTGGGGACGGAGGGAGTAAATGACACACTTTTTCTAAGGCATAAAAAAGTATGGTATGTAGAAGGTGTTGTGGTTCAAACCGCGGTTCAAACCGAGCCGAACCAGACCATTATGGTTTAGCTCAGCTCGGTTTGAGATTTCTCTAAACCGATATATAGCGGTTTGACCTCTAAATTACCCCAAACCGAGCTAAACCGAACCATTTCCACCCCTATCTCTTATGCCCATGACTTGGTTGGGTGATGTGTGATAAGTACTCCGTCCGTCTCATATTTATTGCTACTAAAAATGAGTGTACGAGGATTAAGAAAATATATTGAAACAGTAAGTATTGTGAGTGGGTAGGAGAGAGAAAATAAGTTAGTGGATAGTTGTTGTGAGTGGATAAGAGAGAGAAAAGTGAACATTTTGGGTAAATAACAATAAATATGAGACATCCAAAATGGAAATAAGTAGCGGACGGAGGGAGTAATGTGTTTAATTTTCAATGCTTAAAAGTAAGCAAAGCCAATAGTAGAAGGGGCTAATTAGTAAAGTTGAGGGAGAAACGGAGTCACTAGGCGTAAAAAGTGAGAAGCCCTTTTATACGCAGAAGAGGAGCAAGAAAGAAGAAGCAGAGGAGGGTTGAAGTTAAACAATGGCGAGCGAAGAGGAAAGCGCCGTAAAGGAGCCTTTGGATCTCATCAGACTCAGCCTTGACGAGCGTATCTATGTTAAGCTTCGTTCCGACCGTGAACTTCGCGGCAAACTCCATGTTCGTCTCTCCCTCTCTCTCTTCAATTTCCCCCCCTCTCTCTCTCTCTCTATATATATATATATATATATATATGTGTGTGTGTGTTTTGTGTGTGTGTGTGTGTATATCGCACCTTCTAACACGGCCTTTCTCCTCATAAACACAGAGTGTATTGGGTTCAATTTCGTTTCTGGGTTTATTGTTATATAGATATTACATCGTTTTTCAGTGTTTTACCAGTCTTCTAGGGTTTCTGCTTTTGGTTCGTCTGTTTGATTTAAGACTGCTGATTTCTTGAAATTGATGATTAGAAAGTTATCCTTTGGAAAAGATTTTGGCTTTTTCTGTTTAGTGTTCTCTTGTAGATGCTAAATTGCTGTTTAGTGTTAATTAATGCATTAGGTACGATGCTAATGCTTGGTTTGTCATTAATTCTTTTAATTCATGTCGTTAAAGTAATTGCATACTATGAAATTGAAGAAGATTTTTGGGGTTTGATTTGAATTCCTTTTAGCTCAAACCCTAGTATCATAACCTAGAATTATGCTGGTGTTTAAAATTGAAGACATCTTTCGTGTCTGGTTTGAGTTCTTTTTAGTCCAAACCCTAATATCATAACCTGGTATTATACTGGCATATGCTACATATGTTTGATCTGAGTAGTACTAAAATCTTCACCCCTAAGCATGGGCTTATTTTATCTTTTATTGAAAACAGCCTCAGCCAAAGAAACGTGTTGTTTAATGTTGCAGCCCATAAATCCAATCTTGTTGTCCCGGCGGAGAACAATTCTCCAGCAGAGATGAATAACTACTAATAAAAAGTCAAACCAGTTTAGTACCACTTGTTTCTAATCTTGTTGAAACTAATGTCCCCCAAGATGATAAGCTTCAAAAGAGCAGCATTTTTATCTCGTGCAAGTAGATCTCTTACTTTGCCTGTGTACTTTTCATTATTTTTCCAATATGGCTGGTTTCTAGATACCACTAGATTTGCGAGCCTTAATTTTCTGTACCATCCTCTTTCCCCCTGGGGCACGGGTTCATGGGAAAGAAGAGGGTTGAATCATTTTATACTTATTGTAACTTTTTTTTGTTGTATATTTAGAATGTTTGCATTAATTTATCTGTTTTTTTCATTGATGATGTGTTGCAGGCTTACGACCAACATTTGAACATGATACTTGGTGACGTTGAAGAAATTGTGACTACGGTGGAGATTGATGATGAAACCTATGAAGAGATTGTTCGGGTATGTCTTGTTTTACATGTACTTGTTTCCTTTTCATTCTTATATATTCCCGCAAGCCGAACATTTCGAATGTATGATGCTCGGATTCTTTGGTTTACCCGACGTACCCGTGTCGGACACTCGTAATTTAGTATATTTTAGTCTTGTTGACACGAGTCCAGAGGGGTAAACCAAAAAGTCCGAGCACCTTGGCGGCTGTCAATGTCAGACATCTTTTAAGCATATTGATTGTTTGCGCCACAGACTTCACTTGCAAGATGGGAATCGTTCTTGACAAAATGCATATTTTCTGCAATTAGAATCTCTTTGTCTCTGTCCCGCTCACTTTCTTTCTTTTTTTTCTTGTTTTGGATTCCAGTAGTAGTATATATTCATTTCCTATTATTGCTCATGGGAGCATCATGGAATTCTGCAGAGCACTATTTCTTATTACATTGACTGCAGTAAAATCTTGAATTGTTTTACATTCTGACTTGTCTATGATATGATAAGGTCACGTGCAGCTTTAGATGGCATATACAAACATAACTAGGCTGATGCTTTCTTGAGAAGATTTGTTTGGCTTGGTTATTTTCCTTGTTGCCATAATCATGATGCTTCTGTTACATGTTTCTGAATGTTCAGTGAGAAATATATTCGTTATGTTTCCATATTGTGTCATCAATATAGCATGCTGCAGAAGTTAGGTCTATATGTGCCTCCACTTTAAAAACTCGGCAAGCTTGGAGGGATGTAAAATGATTCATCTGTCTGTCTAGTGGTTTCTGGTTAATTCTCATAGAGATCCTTATACATGGTTTGATGACCTCATGTTGTTTAAGACCGTTATTTGAGCACACTTTGTGGTGGTTTGAGCACACATTGTGACCTATTTGATACCTTTAGCGTCTTTGAAATTGTGCTAGTTTGCAGTCTGAGGCCAACCTTCTCTGCAACTGCACCTCTCTGTCCTATTTCCAAAGCATAAGTTGGGGAAAAACTTTCTGAACCCAGTTCACGTTCCGCTTTAATGGGCCATCTAGCAGTTTGATTCTTGGGAGCAACTTTGTGTGCATCAATTGTACCCAATGGGAAGATATTTTTTTTTTGGTTTGGTTTTCAAACTAACATAGTATATAGCTCTCAAGTTTGCCCAGTTTCATGGAAGCAAGGCTAGGGTCCTGGTTTGCTACCGGATAATGCGGTGGGGGACAATGGGGACCTCCATATGGTTGATATAAGTTCCAGATACCAAAATAAAAAGCGTGCATTTATATTTATTTGCAAATCTTTGTTGTTTTTATTACTCTGTAAATCCCAGTGGTATTCATGCAGTATTTCTTTTGTGTTTGATTCAACGTTGCTTCATAAACTTATTGACATGGGTGTCTTAAGAGTTGTTAATTTGGTGAATTTCTTGTTTTTGTTTCAGAGCACTAGGCGCACGGTTCCATTTCTCTTCGTTAGAGGAGATGGTGTCATTTTAGTTTCTCCACCACTTCGAACAGCTTGACCAAGAAGGCGAAGTTTTACATCGCATATCAATGGAAAAAGTACCTGTTGTCTCGTACATTACTCTAAAGAGGGATATATTCGACCTCAGCCTTGTATGATTCAAGCTCCAACCTTTTATGTGTTTTCCATTTTCTTTCTTTCCTTTTGTGTATTGAGCTGATCTATTATTAACAATAAGACTTCATATTGTAGAAGCATTTTGTGAGAAGGATGGTATTAGTTTAGCGCCAAAAGCTATGTTGGTGTTTAGTTCTTAGTCCCTCCGTCCATCTTCCTACTTTTTTTCGCTGTTACTACGAAGGATTTTTGAGCAATAATGTTAGATTGACTCAATCTTACTAATGAAAATCTAAAACTTGTTATTTACACACCAACAATACTATCAGAAACAAGTTTTAGATTTTCATTATGATAATTAAATCAATCTAAAATCATTGCTCAAATGGTAACATCAAAAAACATATAAACATCTGGGATGTTGCTCAAATAGTAACGAAAAAAAGTGTGAATATTGGGACGGAGGGAGTATTTCAAGTCTGGAACCTGGTTTGAGCATGAAGCATGTTGAGATTGGAGGCTTAACATGATATCAGGCTCAATCAGTAACAAGCAGCTCAATAAATGTGTAAAAACAGATGCAATCTGTAAAGAAAAAACAAAACTAGCAACTCTATTATACATCATATGATTTTTGTATGTACAAAAAAAAAAAAAAAAAAAAAAAAGATTTCAAACAAACACAAGAGACAACAGTCTCTCTCTCTCTCTCTCTGTTACGCGTGTCCAAAGAATATCAACTTAATGTCAAAAGAATGTATCAGCTACTAAGATACAACAATCGCGTACAAACTATGGAAAGATAGTTGATGAAGAAGGTCAATCATCAATCATCTCCGTCTTTGCCTGGAATAACCAGGGGAAGAAACAGCTTGCGTACCTCTAAAATTCCTGCTGGGAGACTCCATTGATCTAAAAGAGGCATATGCTGCTTTGGCTGATTCTGGAACCATGTCCAATTGTATCGACTCCACAAAGCATGCTGTGTTGAGCCGAGTCCTCTCTAGTTCTGACTGTAGTAGCTCGCTGCTATATTGTTGTGCAAGTGCCTAATCATTGTTTACAAGAAGTTCATCAGCAGAATATAATAAACATACTAAATAATACTCCCTCCGCCCCAAAATGATAGTCCCATTTTCCCTTTTGTTTGTCCCAAAAAGTTCCCATTTCCATACTTTAAGGCTTCAAAATCACTGAATTTCAAAACTTATAAAAGTAACCTTAAAACGTTTGAAAAGTCAAATGAGACTCAATTTTGGATGGAGGGAGTAGAAAAGATATAAGAACTTTTTAACTCGCACGGCAAACATAACACCAGCAAGGATGATTTAGTCACAAATAGCAAATGACTAAAAAGAAAACATAATTCACATAATTATTTTCATCTTGAAATAGAAATACAATGGTCAACCTGAGCTTAGCCTTTAGGGTTAGTTCAGAGCAGTTTTTCCATATCAAAAACGGAAAATAAAAAAGGCATGTTGAACTCCTATGGGATACGACAAGAACAGTTTAACAGTTGTACATTCATGATCTTCAAACCTGGTGCGAGAAGGAAAATAAACAAGGAAGAATTCTTACGATTAAGTCATCGGGGGACACGGTCATTCCCTGTTGTTTTTCATCTGCAAGCACATCATCACTGCCACGTGTTGCCCGACGGCGATGGCTTGGAGTTTCATTAGCCTCAGGTGCACTCTCAGTGGCTTTCTCTAAAAGGTCCCCTTGTAAGGATTTCAGAGACTCAGCCGCTTCAGGAGTTATAAAAGGGTTTAAAATCGTCTCAAAGTACTCGAGCTGCACAGATAAGAGAAGCATTTAAGTGCCTCAGGCATCTTAGGCACTTGGCCATAGTTAACTCCATGGAACAAAAAAACCAAGATCGTCACTAATTTTCCAAATTTTGATCAACGAAATTCACACTGATCTCAGATCTTTAGCCCACCCCCTCCTCCGCGTGTGTGTGTGTGTGTGTGTGTTACTTCCTCCGTCCCATTGAAAACACACTTTGGGCCAAGCACATGTATTAAGGGAAAATGTAAAATCTTGGTAGTGAAAGTATGCGTTGAATGTAAAGTGCGAGATAGAAATTGTAGGTTGGGTAGGAATTGTGAGTGGCATAGTTGTATAACAAGTGGCCCCCATTGAATATTGAAGTATTATAAATTTACCACTTTTGGGTTATTTAATTTCAAATGAGACACCCAAAGAGGAAGTTATTGTGTAATTTCCAATGGGATGGAGTGTGTCTGTTTGTTCAATATATATTATTTTTGAGTATGAAACATTACAAGCAACAGTTACAAAAATCTTATCGTTCAGTCTCCAGTAAAAATTTCTCCGTATACAAGGCATAACAAGAAATACATCTCCAAATCGAGCAGTGGTACTAAAAATAGATAGTAATTGCAAAGGTTTAAGAGAGGTAGGAGACAAGTAACAAAAACTTAAAAAAAGGTACAAGTTAAATATTTACCTCAAGCATGAGCTGACAAAAACCATTAGGGTCCAACGACCTAAGGTCTTTTTCTTTATTTTCGTGAAAGAGGCTGAGTAATGTATCAATCAGGCCTTCAATAAGAATTCCGAGTGTCTTGTCCAAAAGGGGCTTACAACCGGCGAAAACCTGCAATAGAGAAACCATCCCACCTTAATAACATAGCACTTGGGGGATCAAAATGCCAGTTAATTAGTGGCATATTATTTTCAGATCATCTAGCAAGACTTAATTTACATGGTACACCCTCCTGAACAGCGCCAAAAGAGAGGAAAGTGCCAAAAGGCTGTTCTAAGCAAGTAGAAGGTAGGAGTATTTCTCAAAAAAAAAAAAAAAAGTAGAAGGTGAACACATAAATCCACAGATGAATTTTGTGAGGCGTAGAGACGTACCTCTGCATGCACAGCTACTAGAGTGTGCAGTAACTCCACAGCTGCATCTCGTACACCCTAGATCATTTGAATTTTATGTCTTCATTAATCAAATAATAAGCTCAAATGAGGAATTATAACAAATCAAATATAACCCAGAAGTCTTTACTTTCACTGCTGGTGCTCCTCCCCATTGTACTCCAGTATCCAACATATAGTTTGTGGCAGCTGTTCTGATAAAATTTGCCTGTGAAAGAGAGAAGCAAAAATGCTTAAGTAACGTTTCCTTCAATTGGCTTTAGGGTTAAAATAAGGAAGTAATGTCAAGCAAAGTGACAAATCCATCGAGTCCATTCTGTAAAAGGTCATGCCAGCTGCCGAGTAATATAGAGGCAAAGCTATCTAGAAGAATCATATAGATCAACGACTACACTTGGCAACTTTTAGCACTGAGACTAAAAATCTAGAGGAATTCTAAGAAGGATACATGTATACAAGTCACTGCAAGTGGGAACCCTAAGAAGTACACCCCTCCGTCCCATAACAAGTGTTGAAGTTGACTAGTCTAACTTTTTAAGGAACATGATTTAATTGCTTGTACCATGATAAAAATGTACTAAGAGTATTTCCTTGCTTAGAAACGTGACACTTAATTTGGGACGGACTGAAAAAGAAAACATGACACTTATTATGGTACAAAGGGAGTACTATCCAGTAAGAAGATGCTGATACTGTCAGTAAAGAAAATCCAAGTAACCAATTGATGAGCATTCATTTTTTGCTCTATACTGTACATTTTTTTTTATGAATCTAGGCCTAGATAGTCAAAATAGGCCTACTTCAGAATTAATAACCTTATACATAAAGCACTCACCTTTGTGAAAGTGTACTGTGCAAGGACCTTCTCTTCAAGCCCAGAGAATGACATGACCAAATCTTGCATATCACTGTCCTCATCATTTCCCCTACAGGATACACAAGAATACATATTACATAATAAGATAAGGATATAAATCCAACATTCTAAGTACAAAAAGATTCAGGTAATGGAAGCAGCATGGGTGAGGAGGAGCCTAAATAGGGCTACAATAGTTCGTGGGCTTGTTAAGTCAAAAACAAGAAACTACTTTGTGTGTCTGCCATCTTGATCCAACTGATCAGTATTAGACTATCATTGTTAATAGCCCAACCATAATGAGTTTCCGAGATGTTGGATCTCTGTTTTCAGAGAAGTCCAACATTAAGGAATTTGATTGTTCATGTAAATAATAAAATAATTATAAAAGAAAAGAAGGTAAAACAATAGTATTAGCACGGTCTAATATCACGTGGACATGAATTCAGCTTGTGGCAGAACTAGTTTACAGATAGCATTGAAAGTAAATACCATCTCTATCTTTCACACACTCAACCCAAAGAATGAATAAAGAGCCAACTTACCTAGACTGCAGCCATATATGCTTGTATTTGTTGTACAACTCACGAGAAAGATCATCTTTGCAATATCCAATATTACTCAAGACCATCAGCAGCTGTTGATGTGGGTCCATAATACTTCCAGGAAGAGGATCAAATGATCTTTCATCTTGATCAAGAGAATACCCGTTTTGGAAATGTGAGCCATCTTTAGTTGATCTATTCTGGGCAAGCTCACCACCAATATGCTCCAAGTGACCTAATGACAAACATTCGGACTAATGTAAGTTAATGAAAAAAACAACAACTAAATATGTAAAGGGACTCACTTGTGCACCATACCAGCAAAATCTAGCAGACAGTTCAAAAATGCAAGTCTAACAGACTCTTGAATTTCTTGAAGCTGCACAAACATATCTTCTGATTTTGTTGCTTCACTCCTCAACGAGTGAATCATCCTGGAGATAAAAAGAAAAATGAGACTATTTTTACAAACACAGTAAGATGTTCAGAAGATAAAAAATCTAGCTCCTCCTTAATATTTGTTTGCTTATATACAAATAACAATAACTTGTTCAATCTAATCACCTACACTTTTTTAGTTGGACACGTGTGGATCAGATTTTTCTGCAGCTTGTGGAGGTCTAGACCCACTTATAGTATTTAAAGACACACATTACAATAGACATGTCAATAGCTACAAAGTTACGATATGTACGTATGTTATGAGATTTACTCAATATTCAAGGAGTAACATCATGAGGTACTGTTGTGTCAGCAATTTGATATTACACCTGTACTCTAAGCTGGCAAAAGTATAAACCATATGAAGGGTGCACCAAGACACTCTGTATACTGTTCGGGAGATATTAACCAAGCTAAAGCTAGTGATACTGCATATAATTTTTGCTACCCTACCAATCAATCTGCATCTTTCAGTTACCAAAATCAACAACATTTTTAGCATTTGAAAATATTTTCTCCAGTGCATTGCTCCCTGTTTATGAATAGTTGACCTGTCAAGGTGTTATATTCAATGGAACTTAAACAACAACCCTCAACTGAGAATGGTTGAGAAAGAGTGACAGAAGGGAGGAAAAAGAGAAGTGGCTAACAGATAATCCTATTCAAAATCACCCTGGATGTTACATAGCAGATTGTAAATGTGCTTCAAGAAAACACGGGCCTGCATTCTTTAGACAAACACAATCTTATAAGTGAACAGCCGATTTGATTGGATATATAGATGGAGATGATATATGATTAGACTTATGTCAAATGGAAGAGGGGGGGGGGGGGGAGAAGTAACCTCTTAGTCTAAGCACAGCACTAACAAAATGCCAATACCTCAAAATTTTACAGCCTTTGACATGTATGGAGTTATCCATAGGACAAAACGCCGGTTTAACAAAATTCTTGAGCAACGTCATCTCCAGATGCCATACATATGGTATTTCATATTCTGAAGCCAATGTAGTTATATGTTACTCAGACAGACATATCAGTGCAGCCACTGAACCCTCGAGATCCGAACTGTATGCCTACCAATAACTCCTACTGTATCCATGACAAGATATAATGAACCACGAGTTTGGCCTCATTTATTCACAAATCACAACCACCCGTTCCTAACTAACACAATACTCCTAGTGTACTTCAAGAAAATTTCACAACCTCCTAAACATCCTTTTTCTTCATCTTCCATGTTTATCATCGTCAATGTTCTAAGGCATCCACATGTTAGTAGGAAATAGTTCAAGTGCTCAAATGAGGTCACCTAGTGAAATAATGCTGATAATACTATTACTACATGCCTAACAGTAAATGTTTCGAGATTGAAAACTTACGAATTGATCTGATCCATTGCTGAAATCAGTACTGAACGGAAAACTAGAGGCAAGGAAGAAATTGTGTATAATGATTTGTTCCTTTCAAGAACTGACACTGGGACCCATGATTCATTTTTTGATATCTCTTCAGTAGAAGCTCTCATCCACTGACAAAGTCTTAATATGTAAATTTTTGTGATCTCCGATTGAAGCGTCCGGAGTGCAGCAACTGTTGTGAAACAAGGTTCATGTCAGAATCATTTGAGAGGACAATTATCCTTACAAGAGAGTGCCATACCTGCAACTGAAGGTGCAGATTCTTTTGCTTCAAAATCTTGACATGCTTTAGATATATCCTTTATGGCATCACTCATATATGGGCAAAGAATGTTTGATTCTTCAAGATCATTAAATGTGCTGTGGACCTGCAGAAGCACAATTGTAGACTAAATTAGCTGACAACTTCGCGAAAGTATACTGACACTCAGAACTGCCAAAAACTATAGTTACCTTAGATTCATAGGCAGATATGGTATTGCGAATCATTCCAGCAACTTCATCAAGAGAATGGCTTGAGTACCTGCCCTCTCCCACCTTTTCCTCAGCTTTGTTTGCCGAAGAGTTGACATTTGGTTCAGCAGAAACTTGGGAAGACTGAGACATGGCCAAAGGGGGAAAGATGGAAATTTATTAAGTGAAATTATCTTGTATGTATTAAGATGCCACAAGGAAAACAGATCTAAAATTAGAGCAAATGCAACAAAAGGTAACTTTAAGTTCACTTTACAAGTATCCTTGTAAGTAGAAATAGGCAATTCCCTTACATGCCTAGATAAATTGGCAATGATCGTGATATCTCCAGATCAGTGGAGGCCGTGATCATGATAATTTATGGGGGTTGGTAGATGGTAAGGATGCAAAGATTGCATTAAAAGTGCTCGGGTAGTGGTACTCAGCAGTACAAGGGAGGAAAGGAACGCTAAGATCTTTCGTGATCAGATGTTCGCATTTCCTCTTTTTAGGGCTACGACATCTTTTTCCGACTCACTTTCAGCTTCATCTATTGGGCTTTAGTGGAGAGCGCCATTGGTAGATTCGTAGAGACTGGATTCTGCACTAGTTTTTAGTTCTCTCTTATTCACAAGTTTGTTGCTTTTCCCTGTTTGTTCCAATTCATTCGGCGGATGACTTTTTACGGATATTTAACATTCTTTGCACTCTACTTGTAACCAAAAAAACAAATCAACCACATACGCATAAAAAAAAAAGAAGGCAGAATCCACGTAGCTCACTACAGCTATATATTTAATTCTTAAGCCGTCAACATGCAACCATTTGATACTGACAGCATGCATACTTTATCAAAAGTAAAGCCACCTTATTTTCTCCAAACAACTCACATCACCATAATTGGTTATTTAATGTAGCGATCTCAAAACTGAAAGTGAGAAATCTCCCATGGAGAGCTTGATCAGTTTATAATCTGGGTCGACAATAAAAAAAAAAAAAAACACAGAAAAAGAAAGCAAGTAAATTAAGTTATATCCTACTTGACAAGCTTAGTGATGATTTATAGAAGTTTTCAATTACCTTTGCAAACTTTCCACTAAAAACGGAAAGGGCTACTTTCCAGAAGGCTGGTATGTGATGGACAAGTACAGCAGTTAATCTGCGGATATACCTCCCTCTAAGAGCATCAAGTTCTTCACCAGTTAAATCTATTGGTTGTGAATCTACGAGCAGCGGGTTGTTCAAAAGAGACAGAGAGTCCACATCCGCCTGATTGTAGTACACAAAAAGCATGAAGGATTATCAAGTCTAATCCGAAAGCTTACAAACAAAAATGAATTGAGAAAGAAAAAATCCTTCTTGGCAGTACCACTTACAGACTGATTTAAATCTTGCTGAATTTGCCTCCACTTTGCATCAGCCACTGCTTTTTCATGCACCTCATTTTGCAAGTTTTCCATCCTTGTATCATGATCCAAGGTGCATTTTTCAAGCAAACCTCGAATTCTTTGATTCTTCAAATTAGACGGGAAAAAAGAGTAAGAAACACTATTTATGAAACCGCCTAATTTCCATAAGTAGTGAAAAGACAAGAAAGACGACGAAAACCATCATGAAATTGTCAGAAGTATTAACATAAATACGAAACCTTAAAAAGGAAGGGGCATAAACTATATCACAACCACCTAAATGTTTGATGTTGTAAATCATTGAATAGAAAAACAACAGTAAGCAGACTAAACTGCAAAGAAGTCTATGGTATCAATACATGTATGCAGACACTCCATTGTATGTCCTTATCATGCTAGAAACATCTTCAGAAAAAACATAGCATTAGTACATTCTCCCTCTGTCCCAAAACAAACTGCACATTTCATTTTAGGAATGGGAATTAAGGAAAGATGTTGGAAAAATAGGTGTTGTGAGTGGGAAGGAGAGAGGAAGTGGGGTTGGGAATAGTAAGTGGATAGTTGTTGTGAGTGGGTAAGGAGAGAGAAATTGGAGTATATATTTTCCTTTTTGGGAAAATGATACTTTCCAATGGGACGCCCAAAATGGCAAAATGGGTAGTTTGTTTTGGGATGGAGAATAATATAGTGTTTTCCTGACCTGGTGAGTAGCGAAACCCTGTAAAAGGATAAATATTAGATGGTCTTTATGAATGACCTCACCTGTATATTTAGATAATGCCATACAGGATCCGATTCAGGTTCAAGCTCCAATAAAAGCCTCACAATGTTTTCAAGCTACAAAAAGCATTATAAGTAATTCAGTTGCCAGCTTAAGATAGGAAGAAATAAGCACTTAGGAAATCTGAAAATTATTCCCAATCATGTGCGTGATACTAAAATGGCACATTAAAAAAATATACCAGCCCAAAGAGTCGCATTCTCAAGAAGCTCTGAGATGGCATCAGTTAAAAAATGGCAGTGAAATGCTCCAGTAAGGAAGGAAGACATGCAATCAAATGTTCAAGTGATGTCATTTCTTACATAAATTTCCATATCCTATATCCCGCACAGCCTTGGGTAGGGATTATGAACATTATGTACAAGATAATCTTGTTTTTGGCTATAGTGAACCTAGATTTACCAATTTGAACCACCAAATGCAACATGCTGGACAAAGTATACCGTGTTTTGTGGAAGCACTTTCTTTTGGGTAATTATGTTTGGAAAATATTCCTAATGATTCCATTTCTTTTAATCAGAAAACAAATATAAGAGATTAAAAAGAGTGCAGGTGCAAGAGAATGAATGATCAATCCAACAAAGCCAAAACAATAACAACAACAAAGCCTTAGTCCCAAAATGATTTGGGGTCGGCTCAGCAAAGCCAAAAAAAAAAGAAGGAAGATAAACAAAGAATAATACAAAATGAGAAGGGAAATCCAGTCAAGTGGAAACGAAACCCCTCTGAAAACACCATTAGCCTACTTCCCACCAGAAGCAAGTATATCAACAAAAGCAACAAGGATAAGGCATGGTCCCTTAAGATCATGTTTTTCCTCTCTCAAAAACACCAACCGACAATTGCAAAAAAAAAAAAAAAAGTATTGCTGCCTATGTGTTGGGTACACATCCATGTAATAATGATCATTCCCAGTATAAGGTCGCTCTCCAACAATATTGTAACAAGAGCCCCAAGAACACTTGTAAGCATGCTTCATTAGTTTTGCAAGCCTATACGAAACAGGATAAGAGAATTCGCAAACATGTTTGCACATATCCAAGGCCACCAATTTCCGTGAACAGGACCGTTAAAGCTCCTACGAATAAAATAGACCTATTAAACCCTATTACATCCAAATTGAAATTTTGGCCTGGCTAGACGGGACAAAGCATGGACAAGAATGTAAAGATGCTGTTTTATAGAATAGACGTGAAGCAAACGAAATTAGGCAAAGAGGAGAACCAGCATTGTCTATGGTCAATGCAAGAACGAGAAATTGCCTGCTCTTGTCAGCACATTTCCATTCACCAAATGGTATCATCACCCATTCAGCAATGATTGGTAGGTAAATTTTAAAATAGTTAAGCCATCCCGTTTCAGCAATGATTTAACGATCAGGTTTAGGATATACTGAACTCACATTTGTTAGATCTATATGCGGGTCTTCCATAGACCGGTAAAGCATGCCTTTAAACTCGTGCATTACTTTTTCAACCTCCTCAAGAACGCGTTTCAATATTCCGACCTGAAAATTATAAACTAAAGTAAAGAGTCTTTTGTTGGTAGTTAAAACATAAGAAAATGCAGCACATTACATGGGAGCCCAAGTTGTTACATGAAATATCACAGTGAATGATAGAAGATTTATGACAAAGCTTTTTGCATGTATATAAAGAACTTAAAAAGACCTACATGACATTTCTGATATCAATTTTATCATGAGAATCTTCTAAATAGAGACATACTCCCTCTTCCCCGAAGTGGATGACATAAAATCATATTTCTCGTCATTGTTTGAATCTTCATTTTATATAGAGAGAAAGATTCTCAGAATTTTTTACTTCACCATGAAAGGGCTTGGCCCCAGGATTACTATACATTGCAGACAATATGGAGCTTGGAAGAGTAATATATAAATAGATAAGCAGATTACGGCAGGGCTGATAGTGTAGCTGGAAAAAACAAATCAACTCGAATGACACAACAGCAAACTTCAAAATAGCTGAAAAGTTGAAATCCTGTACATGTGAGGGGAGGACAATGGACTTTGCTTTCCTGTACTCTCTGACAGCTAAGTCATATTCACCCTTACTAATGCTCCCACGAATGGCACTAGGCAAGTTGAATAGCGTACGGAATCTCTGAAGCATTCCCTGAACTGACCTGATCTTCTCAGCTTGAGCCTAAAATTATTCAAGGAAACAGGGCAAGGTTATTTTCCCCAGATTTCACAAAAAACAGCTAAATCCACAAAGTAGTTGATACTCAATACCCACCTGTCTCTCAAAGAGAGGACCAAAAGCACGATTAGCCACGGAACTGACTCCTTGAATGCAGCTAAATAAGTGAGATGTTCCAGAACCTTCAGGATCATCTTCAATCCTCTTCAGTTTTGATTCAATATCTGTAATATAAACAATATTTCACTAGTCACATGGAAATACCAGGTTCAATAACCAAAACCATTAGTCTGTACAGTTAACACTAAATATTAAATGAGCATAACAAGCCGACCAGTGACTGTAGAAGCACGTAGTCAAATACTAGAGGTGCCTAAACGGAATTCCAATTTCTAAATTGCATCAGGATTGAAGAGCTCTGACTTCTTGATTCCCCCCCTCTTTTTTGAGTTGTATTGCTGCTCTTTAGATGGACCTCTCATCTGTTTTTGTATCTTTTGCCTTCTTTAGTACTTTTTTCTTTCTTATCTAAAAAGAATCAAATGTTTGAGTTTCCAGCTTACCATCAATTGTTGTTTTGCAAGAGACAAAGCAATCAAAGTTTTCTTTGACCAATTGCTTTTTCTGCTGAGTCCGTCCTTTTAAATCAGTTTTCAGAGCAAGGCCACCAGCCTCCAAATCAGCTGCACTGGTATCTTGGTGTACTCGGGATAGAAATGACTTCGGGTCAAATTTTTCGGAGAAGTACATCAACTTCTCTGCAATATTCACATAAAATTTGTTATGATTCATCAAAGCACCGAACTATGTAACAAAATAACGTCACATCTTACAGAGTAAAAATCCATACACAAAATTTTGTCTTTATAATTTCCTTTAATGGTATAACTAATCCACAGAGAGAAAGCGGAATAATTCCATTATCTGTATGTTGCATTGGGGCCTTAAAACAGCTATACGAGAACCTTGTCAAACTGACAGGGTTTACTTGGTATGCACTAGAATGCAAACGATACTTGATCGCAAGAAACTTCATAATTAAGCTAACAGTTTCCTTTTCTTCTTCAAACATGAACTGGCCACATAGGCTGTTCGCTGTTGCTGGGACATCCCTATCTATGCATAGATGAGGAGTAATTGAAGTACGAAAATAATGATGTTTTCAGAATATATTTCTAACCATATAAGGATGATATGTAAATAAACATGCAACCTCACATAGCTAGAATTTCATGATGTTATAAAAAGGCACACCAGAAATAAGTACCCCGAAGGTTGGGATCTAGATAATCCTTGTCCTTGGATGGAGAACTTGCTGTATATTCATTGATCAACCTCAGCGTTCTGTTGTCTATTATCCTGTCATTGGAACATCAACAAGAGTTAGGCAAAATGTGGCTGAGCATTACAAGGACCAAGACTCGTTACTGTCCTAAGTTAAGATTAGATTCCAACATAAGGAAATGAAAATGAAACTGCCTACAAGAATTATTAAACTTGCTATACATTGTTGGGAGCCATGAACATCAAACAGAAATGTGGCTTGAGCATTCTTTGGACCAAGACTCATTACTAGCCGATGTTCAAATCTACCAAGAGTTAAACAAGGAAAAAAGAAAGAAAAAAAGTGCCAACGAGAATAGTTGGCACGAGAATAGTTAGGCCCACTTGATTTATGCTGCCTATAGATGAATTGGTAACTTAAGATGGTATCAAGGCTTTGGTTTTGGCAAGGTCATTACTTCAAACAATACCCCTTGCATATATTGCCCATGAACTTGTGAGTGCATGTGCTCGTACGAAATTTGGTTAATATGCCCTCAGTGTGGCATGTTCGTTTACCTCCACGGGTAGACGGGCACAGACGAAGGAGAGTGTTAAGCTTGATAGTCATTGTTGGGTTTCCTCTATCGGCTTAAATTTAGAATCAGTTGGAAACATAACAAGAACTAACCAAAGGACTTTATTAAAGAGACGCATATTATAGCAAAGTTTAATCAATAACATAATGAGAACAAAGAAGATATTTATATATTGAGTATTCAGCAAGGAGATGCCAACAACGAAACATTAACTAGCTGCGGACAGCTGACAAAATACATTGCCAACTTAAAGCAAACTTATTTCATTAGAAGGCCTCTGGTATTACCGACATTTGGTCCAAGCTAAAATTATTGTTAGAGAAACTTACCCCAGTCCAAGAGGATCTATACATTCCATCCCACGAGGGAAAGACTGTAAATTGTTTAGACCTTTTCTAACTGTTGATGGCTTCCGCTCAAACTTTTGAGTCACTGGAACTGCTCTTGTTTCCCTCATCTCACGGACCCTACGACCAAGCTGCCAGTAAAGAATAACTTGAATCAGTTGCATAATAAGTAATAACTCTAAATTATGAACAAAATGTGTATTTAGCAAAAGTAATAGAATCAAGAAAGGAAACTAACTTAAATGATGTTGTGACATCAATTTCAACCAAAATGGTAAAATAATACCACCCACCCTGCGGAGGCATTATCCAACTTGCGGACAATGGTTGAAGACGTTGACTTTTGAAACATATTGACAGAAATAGCAGCTATGCGTTGATTATCATGCATGGAGGGTGTAAAAAGTAAAGAGTAATAATAGACATCCCAAAAGTGTGTCATGATGAGGCATACTAAATGTGGCAAGTGTTTTTTAGCACGACCCACTTAACCAATGACTAATAAGATCATGTTGATATGACACTTGTCGCATCAAGTGAGACTCATTTTCATGACACGAGTGCAATGACCAGTATTAATCAAAAGTACACAAGGAAATGAGACGCGGTAAAGCTGTAAAATCTAGCATAAACAGCAAGTGAAGTTAAAGTTCCATTTGTTAAAATGAACTTCTGTCTGAACTTTCTAAATTAGCCTATTAATTGAAAACCCTTACTGCTAGCTTCTCAACTGATGTATAATAAATTTCAGGAATATTTTCAGCAATAATTTTTTTACTACTATCTTAGACCAATACATTAATTAAGTTAGCCGGATTCCCACCGAAGAGCATTAGATGATACTCCCTCGTCCGGAATGATAGTCCAGTTTTTAGTGGTTAATATGATTGAATTTTGTCTAATAATTTACATTAACTTGCTATCGTGATGAAATTCTAAACATTGTTATTGGCTGTATTTTTAATGGTGTACCAATAACCTGTTTTGGAAATACATTGGGATAATCATTTTTTTTCTAAATTTTTTGTCAAATTTCAATCAAATTAATCACTTAAAAGTGGGAATACCATTTTGGGACAGACAGAGGGAGTACTTGACTTGCTACTACGGTACATTCACTAATCCATACGATTTTGCTTCAAAACGAGCATCAACGTCAATCAAACCAGACTTCACTGAATCTCGCCAAAAGTAGCAATTATATAGCATCAAGAAGCTTCTCAAAATTAAGTTCATTCGTCGATTTACACCGTCTCACACAAGCATGGAAATTATAAAAGACATAGCATTTCCTCAAATTAAACAAGGTAAAGGACAGAATCAATATAGATAAAGTGAATTCAGGTGATAACATTTTATATTACCTCAGACTCATCGACATGTTTCCAAACACCAGGCTCCTCACCATCCCATTTATCATCATCTTTACCACCACCACCACCACCTCTACTCCCACCTCTGGACCGATTCTTAGACCCATCTTTCCGATCAGGAACAGAATCCTCATCGCCGGAGGAAATACTAAGCATCTCGACCTCAGAATCGTCATCATCGTCGACAGACTTGTTCCGCTGCTGATTCCTGTGCATAATTGGATTAGGGTTTTGGTGAGGACGATGATTTGAAGGGGGTTGAACGAAATTGAGAACGGGTTTTGAGGATCTTGAAGAAGAAGATTGTTGATTTGAAGAGGAAGGTGGTTTTGTGTAATTGA
Organism: Campanula takesimana; assembly: GCA_026119855.1. Taxonomy (NCBI): domain Eukaryota; kingdom Viridiplantae; phylum Streptophyta; class Magnoliopsida; order Asterales; family Campanulaceae; genus Campanula; species Campanula takesimana. The sequence continues at coordinate 165,282 of JAOWBW010001081.1, forward strand.
GATCTCGAGTGGCTTGTTCCTTCAACGCGATCTGTAATAGCTCGTCTTCGTCAGTCTCGCTCGACATTTTTGGGGGATTTTTTGGTAATTTAATTTGAAATTTAATTTGGATTTAATATGTATTAGTATTATTTTTTTTTTTGAAAAAGGGATAATTAAGTATTTGTATTAATGGGGTATTGAATGCAGCAGAAAGAAGATGAGCTGACTGAGTGAAGGGGTGTGGGTTGAAGAAGGAAGAAGGGAGGGGGGGAGGGATAAATATGATTCGTTGAAGTTTCCAAGCTTTAGCATGTTTTGTCCTCTTATTCAAAACAGTCTGGCAGAAAAAAATAAATAAAAAATAGTGTATTTAGGAGTATTTTTTTTTTTTTAATGATTTAATACTAAGAGCCTAAAATAGTCACAAAATTTTAGGTGTAATGATTTTATTGGCATTTCTAATTATATGTCGATGCAAACAATAAAATATCACTAACTCATTTTATAAGCAAAATTTTGTAATATTATTTTTTACCTTTAGCATTGCTCCATTTAAAATTTTTAAAATTTAATAACTTCACTTGATGAGTTAAGTAAGAGTAGGTTTTCATTAAAAGCTTGTTTTTCCAAACAATTAGAAAAATGCGTTGTGGCATTTTTGTAAATAAGTGAAACTTTCTCCGGTTAATTTTTTTTTTTTTATAAATAAGGGGAACTTCTTTTAAAATGTGTCGTGGTAGTATCGAAAATAATCGGAACTTATTAACACGCGACACTAAAAAAACACTAACACTGGCGTTCAAAGACACTTTCGCCGGCACTAAAAAACACTCTCACTGACACTCAAAAAACACAAACGCTGGCACTTTACAAACACTCTCACTCAAAACACTACCGCTGACACTAAACATGTACTATCATTTTAAGTTACAAATAGTGTCAGCGAATGTGATTTGAGCGCATGGGCGTAAGTTAGTGAGGGTGTTAAAAGAGCGTCCGTAGCAGTAATTAAGAGTGTCAGTGGGAGTGTTTAAGTGTGTTAGTGTTTTTTGTTTAGTTAGCGTCAGTGCATGCGTTATTAAGAGTGTTGGGTTAATGCCTTTGAATTTGGGACGCCGAGTTAAAGGGTTAAACGACAGAGAAATCTCGTGATTCCGGGACGGAGCAGATGGGGTCCGGGCGCACCAGGTGAAAGACCCGGCCGGACCAGATGGGGTCCGGGCGCACCAAGGGTGAAGACCCGACCGGACCAAGGCAAAAAGGCGAATCGGAAATCTTACATCGGAAATTAGCTTTTGGGAATTGAAGTTGATCCGGGCGGGTGCAGGAAGGAGTCCGACCGGACCATACCAGATCCGGGCGGACCAGGGTAGTAACCCGGCGGACCATAGACCAAACAGCAGCAGGATTTCAGACGACGTGCAGTTTCGCAGAAGGAAGGATTTTCAAGTCAGTTTCGTACTAGAATTCCAAATTCCTATCAGACTTTGAGATAGACTTCACCGGTATAAATAGAGGCCATTAATTTAGATCAAAGTTAGCCGAAAGTCTCAGATAAATTATTAGAGTGCTCAGAGCAAGGTATGTAATTCTACAGTTGCACAGTTAGGAATTATTGTGATCAATAATTCGTGCAGCAGTAATAGTGTGATCTTGTAATCGTTTCTCCAGATTGATAATAATATTCTCTCCCCTCCTCGTGGACGTAGTCAATACCCAAATCGTGTTCTTGTGATTGCTCGCTTTTCTTATCAAGTCTTGTTATTGCTCCAACAAGTGGTATCAGAGCTCTGGTTTTATCAGAGCTTTGGTTCGTGGTTGGAGGTTCAGGGATTCCGCTGCAGAGAATAAGAAGATGGGTCAAGGAGAAGATTCGATCGACAAGTTCAATGGGAAGCATAGTTTTTCTCTCTGGAAGATCAAGATGAAGGCTTTGTTGATAGACAAAGATTTATGGGAACCGTTGGAGACTGCAATCAGGGATCGCAAGGATCCCAAGGGTAAGGCAACCACCACAGAAGATACTGCAGAACAGTCAGATAAGGACAAGCAAGCAACAGCGAAGGAGGCGGCGGGATTGAAGAAGTTAGATCAAAAGGCTCACGCCAAGATCGTCAGACAGTTGGATGCCGAAATCCTAACCAATGTTGCAGGAACGGACTCCGGAAGCGATCTTTGGTTAATGTTGGAAGACATGTACATGACACGTTCATTGACCAACAAGCTATACCTAAAGAGGAAGTTGTATGATTGTCGTATGATTGAAGGTACGCCCATAAATGATCATCTTGATAGATTTACTTCTGCATTACTTGAACTGCGTAATATAGGAGTAGTTGTGGAAGACGAGGATGCAGCCTTGCAACTTTTAGTATCTTTACCTATGTCTTATAAACATTATGTCGATTCGTGCATAAATCGTAAAGATGGTATCTCTCTAGAGGAAGTGAAAACTTCTCTCAAGACGAGAGAGTTACACCGAAAGGCAAGTGGGAATGAGGCAGGTACCTAGTCATCAGGTTTAGTTGCTAGTAGTAGCAACAAAAGGGGTTCTAGTGGGAGGAAGAACAATAAAGGTAATTCTTCACACAAGAAGGGTCCGAAGCCTGGGGATATCTGTAATTTTGTGCAAAGAAAAGGGGCATTGGAAGTTCGACTGTCCCAGAAAGAAGCAAGGCAAGGCACCCGTCAGAGTAGAGGCCATGATGGCCAAGGATAGCAGTTCAGAAGAGGATTATGCTCTAGCTACATCAGAATCAGCACGTGCATCTGACGCATGGATTCTTGATTCAGGAGCATCATACCATATCAGTCCTAGGAGAGAATGGTTTACTGATTACAAGCAGGTGGATGGCGGTGAAATAAGCATGGCCAACAGTGCAGTCTGCAAGGTTGTCGGTATCAGTTCGATCAAGGTCAGGACTCATGATGGTAGGTTTGTCACTTTGAATGAGGTTCGACACGTTCCACTTATGACGAAGAATCTGATTTCTCTTAGTCAGTTAGACAGCAAAGGGTTCAGTTTCAAAGGTAAAGGTGGAGCAGTTAGTGTCTACAACGGTTCAGAAGTGGTGCTGAAAGGCCTTAAGCGGGGCTCCTTGTATTTCCTCCAATGAAGAATGCTTGCAGGGTCGGCTATGGTTGCATCATCAGAGGTGAACGAGGGAGATATGTCCAAGCTGTGGCACATCAGGCTCGGGCACATGAGCACTCGAGGGATGCAGGAGCTGACTAAACGGGATCTTTTTTGTGGCCATAAGGTCAAGGACCTTAAATTTTGTGAGCATTGTGTGCTAGGGAAGATGAAGCGTAATAGTTTTCCCAAGGGCATACATAACACAAAAGGCGTTTTGGATTATCTTCACTCAGATTGTTGGGGACTTTCACGTCAGGAATCTCTAAGGGGGCACAGGTATTTCTTGTCTATTGTTGATGACTATTCAAGGAGGACTTGGGTGATTATCATGAAGCACAAGAATGAGGCTTTGAGAAATTTCAAGGACTGGAAGACAGTAGTGGAGAACCAGACAGAGAAGAAGATCAAGAAGCTCCGGAAAGATAATGGTTTAGAGTTCTGCAGTACTGAGTTCGATTCGTTTTGCAGAGAGGTGGGGATGTCTAGACACCACATCATCAGAGGCACGCCACAGCAGAATGGTGTAGCAGAACGGATGAATCAGACATTGCTTCAGAGAGCTAGGTGCATGCTCTCTAATGCAGGGTTGTCTAAACGTTTCTGGGCAGAGGCGGTTAGTACAACATGTTACTTGATTAATCGTGGACTTCATGCCGATATTGGTCTCAAAGTTCCCCATGAGGTATGGACCGGTAAACCTGTTGATTATTCTATTTTAAGGGCTTTTAGGTGTACGGCTTATTATCATGTGGATGATGGGAAGTTAGAATCTAGAGCTAGAAAGGGAGTATTCATGGGGTATGGATATGGTGTCAAAGGATACCGCATTTGGTCTCCATCAGAAAATAGGGTGATTATCAGTAGGAACGTTGTATTTGATGAGAATTCTGTTATTAACCCTATTATGAGATCTACGATTGTTTCAAGTATTGGCGGTAATGATAAACAGGTGGAGCAACAAGATACTGAAGAGTTAGTTGTACCACAGACAGATGTTGATCAGGATCCACCAACAGAGACTGAGACTGAAGCACCAGAAAGTTCAAGTTCCGTTCCTAAGGAACATGGGTTAGCACAAGGAAGGTCTAGAAGAGCTAATTTCGGGAAGCCTCCTGAGAGGTATGGATTTGAATACATATTGTCTTATGCACTGCAGGTTGCTGAGGAAGTGGAGCCCGATCTTACAGAACCTTCTACTTTCAAAGAAGCAGTTACATGTTCAGAATCAGCTCAATGGTATGCGGCTATGGGTGATGAGATGGAGTCTCTTCACACGAATCAGACTTGGGTATTGACTACAAGGCCAGAAGGCAGGAAGATTGTGACTTGCAAGTGGATCTTCAAGAAGAAGGAAGGAATGTCACCGGCAGAGGGGGTCAAGTATAAAGCTCGAGTTGTTGCAAGGGGTTTCACACAGAGATAAGGGGTGGACTATAATGAGATCTTCTCACCAGTGGTCAGACACACTTCGATCAGAGTGTTGCTAGCGATAGTGGCACAAAGGGATTTAGAGCTTGAGCAACTGGACGTCAAGACAGCTTTCTTGCATGGAGAGTTGGAAGAGGATATTACATGACACAGCCGGAAGGATTTCAAGTTCCTGGGAAAGAAGATCAAGTTTGTAGGTTGAAGAAGTCCTTGTATGGACTTAAGCAGTCGCCGAGGCAGTGGTACAAGAAGTTTGACTACTATATGACAGAGATCGGATACACGAGGAGCCCATATGATTGTTGTGTGTATCACAACAAGTTGGTAGATGGGTCGTACATCTATTTGGTGCTTTATGTAGATGATATGTTGATAGCAGCAGTCAAGAAGTCAGAGATTCAGAAACTGAAAGGTTTACTGGACGCAGAGTTTGAGATGAAGGATTTGGGCAACGCAAAGAAAATTATGGGTATAGAGATCTATAGAGACAGAACCAAACGAAAAATGTTCTTATCCCAAAAAAGTTACATCAAGAAAGTTTTAGAAAGGTTTGGTATGTCGACAGCTAAAGCTATAGATACTCCAAGTGCAGCGAATGCACAGTTGTCGGTTGCGTTTGGGCCCAAATCGGTTGAGGAGAAAGAGTATATGGCTCGAGTACCCTATACTAGTTCAGTTGGTAGTTTGATGTATGCTATGGTGTGCACTAGGCCAGATCTTACACAGGCAGTTAGTGTTGTTAGTCAGTTCATAGGTAATCCGGGTAAGGAGCACTGGCAGGCTGTGAAGCGGATCTTTAGGTACCTTCGGGGTACCAGTGACGTCGGTCTTATCTATGGAGGTGGAGTAGAGTATGCAGTAGAGGGGTTCTCAGATTCGGACTATTCGGGTGATGTTGATACAAGAAGATCGATGACCGGATATGTATTCACGCTTGGTGGGTCAGTTGTCAGTTGGAAGGCTACTTTGCAGGCTACAGTGACATTGTCTACAACAGAAGCAGAATACATGGCATTGACAGAGTCCGCTAAGGAAGGAATATGGTTGAAGGGATTGATCAACGATCTTGGGATACATCAGGACCAGGCTATTATTTATTGCGATAGTTTGAGCGTGATTTGTTTGGCCAAGGATTAAGTTCATCATGAGAGGACCAAGCACATTGATGTCAGATATCACTTTCTAAGGGATGAGAAACGAGTAAAGGTGAAGAAGGTAGGGAAGGCGGAAAACCCTGCAGACATGTTCACAAAACCCGTGACGGGAAGCAAATTCCAACATTGTTTGGACTTGCAGAATGTTCGCAGCTATTAGATAGCAGAAGAGGCGAGGGGGTAGAAAAGGTTTGTTGTCATGGAGATTCAAAGTCAAGGTGGAGATTGTTGGGTTAATGCCTTTGAATTTAGGACGCCGAGTTAAAGGGTTAAACGACAGAGAAATCTCGTGATTCCGGGATGGAGCAGATGGGGTCCGGGCGCACCAGGTGAAAGACCCGGCCGGACCAGATGGGGTCCGGGCGCACCAAGGGTGAAGACCCGACCGGACCAAGGCAAAAAGGCGAATCGAAAATCTTACGTCGAAAATTAGCTTTTGGGAATTGAAGTTGATCCGGGCGGGTGCAGGAAGGAGTCGACCGGACCATACCAGATCCGGGCGGACCAGGGTAGTAACCCGGGCGGACCATAGACCAAACAGCAACAGGATTTCAGACGACGTGCAGTTTCGCAGAAGGAAGGATTTTTAAGTCAGTTTCGTACTAGAATTCCAAATTCCTATCAGACCTTGAGATAGACTTCCCCGGTATAAATAGAGGCCATTAGTTTAGATCAAAGTTAGCCGAAAGTCTCAGATAAATTATTAGAGTGCTCAGAGCAAGGTCTGTAATTCTACAGTTGCACAGTTATGAATTATTGTGATCAATAATTCGTGCAGCAGTAATAGTGTGATCTTGAAATCGTTTCTCCATATTGATAATAATATTCTTTCCCCTCCCCGTGGACGTAGCCAAAGTTGGTGAACCACGTAAATCTGTGTTCTTGTGATTGCTCGCTTTTCTTATCAAGTCTTGTTATTGCTCTAACAAAGAGGCCGCGCATTAGTGCATTTGTTTAGAGAGTATTAGTGCATGTGTTAAAGAGTGTCATCATGTGTTAAAGAGTGCCACTAATAATAATAAATGGTGTCGGTCGTAGTCCGCAGTGTTAACAAGTTCATGTTATTTACAAAAATAACACTGCGCGTATTATAAGACGTGTCACCAACAAAAGTGTCACTATACGTTTTTTTAAGTTAGTTATAAGCAAAAATACTTAGCTCCTTTTCTAAAACAAGTTCCACTTATTTATAAAAGTGTCGACGCGCATTTTGAACATGTTTTTACTAATCTCTTACAAAAATGTGTGTTTTTCCACAGTTTCGTGATGGAGAAAATCTTTCTCTAATTAAATTACCTAGCAAGTGTACTAGTTACCGGTGTAGTAGTATGCACAAGCAAGGGTCGAATCCACATAGACTTGAAAGATTAACAAGAATGTAAATTTAAAACTTGAAAAATAAATAAATGGGGTTTGATTTGATTATTTATAACTACTAAAACTATAATTAAAATTAATCTAAGAAAATAAATAAAATCAAGACTAACGAATAGATTCATGAATTGGGTTCACAAATACTTTCGCTTTATGCTATGCTCATAATAACAAGATCAATCTCATTCTTAGGTTCGTTCATAATAGTAAGAATTGAGACGGTTAGCTGGCCGGGTTGCAATCTTAATACTCCCTTTATGTTCTACTTTCCCAAGGTCCGTTTCATGTGCAAAGAGTTCATGAACTACTTAAGAATATTTGAACCTAGATTTTTTCGACTTCCGCAAGGTCCTCAATTGGATCTAATCACCACAATATTGGTCAATGTATAAATCTCCACGCAAGTGCAAGAATTTATACCCAATTAGTTAAAGAGTCAAAATTATCTTAACATAAAGCTGAAACTCTAAAACAGCATTAAGATTATTATGATGAACAAGAAATCTATATATATATATATATATATATATATATATATATTAAAGTTGGTGAGGAGAGCTATGGCTTTGACACATAGACAAACATATGTTAAAGCTTCATTTGTGTGAAGCCACATCATCACTATCCTCAATATTTGTGACTTTTGATATTCTCATTATTAGCTAATAATATTAGCTCATAATAATAGTTATGATATGAGTTAACTATTACTATTAATAGTAATAGTTAACTATAATAGTTACTATACAAGTTAACTATTACTATTAATAGTATTTGTTAGCTATAATAGTTACTATACAAGTTAACTATTACTATCAATAGTATTAGTTAACTATAATAGTTATTATAGTAGTTAACTATTACTATTAATAGTATTAGTCAACTATAATAGTTACTATAATATATAACTATTACTATTAATAGTATAATTAACAATAATAGTTACTATACAAGTTAACTATAATGGTTACTTTATAAATTAACTATTACTATTAATAGTATTAGTTAATCATAACAATTATAATATATATTAATTTTTACTATTAATAGTATTAGTTAATCATAGTAGTTACTATATAGGTTAACATTATCATTAATAGAATTAGTTAATTATAATAGTTACTATAAATATTAATAAGTATTATTAATAATATTAGTTATTGATATTATTATATAGATTAATTTTTACTATTAATGGGTTTAGTTAAGAAGATGTTTACTATTTTAGTTAACTATAATTAAAAAATTATTTTTCATATACAATATATTTATATTATAAAAAACTGTTATGCTACTTTATTAAATAAAATTATAAAAAAAATAAAATGCAAAAAAAAATAGCAAATTAGTTACCCGTGCAGAGCACGGGTTACCCACTAGTAGATTGAATGGAATAATTAAATCTATAGCATAGAGATATAATATTTGTTACTACCAATCCATGAATCTAAGAACTTAGTTACTCATAAAATCAAGAACAAGAAATAAATTAAAGAACATCAAAACCTGGATTAAATTGATGAATCCTTGATTACAATCCTTGAATCTTTGAATAAAACATGTATAAAATAATGTATACTCTCTCTGTTCCAAGGAAGTTGCAACATTTTGCCATTTAAGGTATTTCACAAAAGTTGCAACAATCCAAAAATAGAAGTTTTTTTATTACTTTTATAATCCTCCACTCATTCTCTCTCTTCCTCCCAACCACTCATTATTCTCCACTCATTCTCTTTCCACCCCCACCAATTCTTGCTCTTCCTCTCTACCTTTCATTTTTAATATAATATTATATCCTTAATTTCCAACTCCAAAATAAATGTTTTCTGAAATGGAGGGAGTATGGAGTATTATATTTATACTAGGGCTAAAATAATGTGTATGGAGTATTATATTTATACTAGGGCTAAGGAGATGTAAAAATAGGAAAAACTATATGATTCCTTGTTGAAAAAGGATAAATAAAGTTACTGGCCGGAATTTCCCCAAGAGCCTTTGGTATTTTTGAGTTTCCAGAAAAGCCCTTGAAAAAATCTCCAAATCTCCTCCAAAAATTCCGGAAAACCCCCTGAAATTTTGGAAATTACTGAAAAGCACATCATATTTTGCATCATTCCCCAAAGGTCCCTGGATAATTCCCCTATGGTCCTCCGTAGGAACGCGCCCTATATGGACTGGTGTGTGCGACCTCTTTTTCTAGAAGGTCTGGAGTCTTGATCCGGTGTGGCTGCGCGCGCCCTAATCTTGGTGTGCGTGCCCACCTTTTTCTTCGCGACTTGTACATTTTAGGCGCAATCTTCCGGAGGCCATAACTTTTTCATACAAACTCCGATTTGGACGTGTAAACTATCGTTGGAAAGCTATTTTCGAGTAATATCCAATAGAATTGATTTATCAGAGGTCACATCTCTTTATCTTTATGTTATGGTCCGTTCTTTATGTTGGGTATGCCCACATATATCTCAGTTTTAATGTATTAGGATTTATTAGATTTGATTGATCCATCACCTAAGTTTTATTTCATGGACTTTAGACCCACATGTAAGAAGTATTTATACTTCATTTTTTAGGTTGTCCATTGTTATAGAATAGGCTTAGAAATAGGGCAAGAAGATCAAGTTTCAAGAAAAATCACTCAGTGAGTTTGAGCCGCGCTTATGCGCCTCCTGCGCCACGCGCCATGCGCCTCTTCACTCGCGCCTTGCGCCATTTAGAGCGCGCGCATAAGGATTTCTTCATAAGCTTACGCGCCTCTGCGCCCCTTGTTTTAAGCGCACGCTTACTGTGCGCCTATTGGCTAAATGCGCCTCTTGGCTCAAACGCGCCTCAAAGTGTTTATTCAAACACTCAGTGATTTATTGAAGACTCGAAGACTTGAAAAGAATTCAAAATTACGCCAATGATCCAACGGTGGATAAAAGATGCATATGCGCCTAATCTGTTGACACGTGTCCATAACGGTCACATTTATGTTGAGTGTCAAAATGGCCATAAAATATGCATGCTCCAATCAACGAACGACAGCTCATCTTATCCACAAGGATTTCCAAACGGCTAGTTTTTTAAAGTTCACTATAAATACCCCATAACTTCAACATTTTGAAGTTGCTGAGTTTTGCTAAGAATTTCAAGAATTTCTCTCTCAAAGCATTTGTTGAAGATTTGAAGACTGCCTTCGTTTTTCCAGATTTCTCAAGAACATCTTCATACCTTCATCCTTAGCCCAGATCTTCAAAGCCTTAACACTTTAGTTTCTTGTGCTCTCCATCTCAAAGATCTAAAGAGCCTTGATTCTAAGAACACACACGCACCTCTTTAAGATTAATCATTTAGATTCATCTTTTAGAGATACACCGGTTATTGTTTTGGATTTGTTCTTTCATAGTAATAGATCTTGAGTTAGTGTATAAGCTCAAACATTGTAATTTGTAACACTCACTCATTATATAAGATCTCGATTAGAAATCCAAGACTAACCATCTTGGTAGAGGACGTAGATCTTTCATTGATCGAACCTCTCCAAATAGCTTGTGTTATTATCTTGTCATTTCTTTCAAGTTATTATTTTCACTCACTATTTGCTTGTTTACTCATTGTAGATTGATTGAACTGAATTGTGTTGTGTTTGTTTTATCATTTGCCTTAGTTCCTTATTTCACTCACTTTGAGCCAAAATACTTAGTGTGTGTGTTGCGCTCCCTTTATCACTTTGCGCCTACTTTCATTACTAAATTCCGCTGTGCATTTCACTCACTCACTTAGGCGCATTTCATAACGCTTACTTGATAAAGTGCGCATTCGCAATTGAGTTTTTCAAGGGTACGAAAAGAATTTTAAAACAGCTATTCACCCCCCCCTCTAGCTATTTTTCATACCCTTGTTGCCCTTTGGGACCAACAAGTGGTATCAGAGCAAACACCTTTATAAAACATTTTTCGTTTTTCAAGCTTAACAGCTTGGGTGCCGATTCTAAATGGCAAACTCAAAACCTATGGCAACTGCAAACTACACTCACGTTCCGGTCTTTGATGAAGATCATTTTGACGTATGGAAATTCAGCATATTGACTCATCTCAACTCAATCGATGAAAGGCTCCATGACACCGTCGTTTATGGACCTTATATTCCGATGAAGGCGAATCCAAATCCACGCACCAACGCTGCTCAACCTACTGTCCTAAAACCAAGGGAAGAATGGACCAAGGAAGAAATTAGAAGAGTCGCAAATGATGGCAAAGCAAGAAACATTCTTCTAAGCACTCTAAGCACGGCGATGAAACAACAAGTCATGCATTGTGCTACTGCAAATGAGCTATGGGATGCTATTGAAGAGCATATTGAAGGAGACACCGTTTGCAAGGAGAACAAGAAATACGAAGTTCAAAAGAGATTCAACAATTTCTCTCAACTCCCCGGTGAAAACTTAAGGCAAACTTATGAACGCTACTGTGAAATTATCAATCTATGTATTTCACTTGGCATGAAGTTTACCAACAAAGATTTGAATGTAAATTTTCTACAAGCTTTTGGATCAAGATACCTTCATAAATCTAGCGCTCTTGAAGACGCTGGAACTTTAGATGTTTGGACTTTAAGGAACCTATATGCAAATCTCAAAGTTTACGAACTCAAACTCCAACGAATCAGTGAAACTGAAGGAAAGTCAAAATCTATGGCTATGATGGCGCACAGAGAAGCCGCGCCTACTCCTGCGCCTACACCTGCGCCTGTACAAGATGAGAAAAGCTCCGATCCCAAAATTTCTACTTCTGAGCTATTAGACATGGATGATGAAGACTTCGCTTTATTTGTGAAGAAATTTCAAAAGTTCAGAAAATTCTCAAGACCCGGCTCAACCAACAAATTTCAAGGATCTACCAGCAAAGCTCCTCAAAAGTTTTCAAGGAGCAGTGATTCAAAAAGAAAAGAAGATCTTGTTTGTTTTAATTGCAGGAAACCCGGACATTTTGCATCAAGCTGCCCGATCCCCAAATTTGAATATATGCAGAAGAAGAGCAGCCATACTCCTAAATTCACTCCCAAGTTCACTCGACACAAGGGAATGGTTGCTGAAGAAGAAGCACCAGCAAATGAGCACAATACTTGGATTGAAACAGACTCCGATGAGAGCGATGAAGATTCCGATGATGGACTTGTTTGTTTGATGGCAAATGATGATGAAGTTGATGCTTATGATTCTGATGATGACTTCTCCAAGGATGTTCCCGATATGAATGCCTTGAATAAACCTATCAAGAAATCTGCAGGTTTTCAAGAAGCGAAAAAGAAGAAAGGACCAACCATCAGCGAGCTCGTTGAACAAGGATTTCTCACTCCGGCTCAAAACGATGGTGGATTGTTATTCTCACGATGTGATCTTGGAGCAAGGAAAAAATTGAGAAAAGGAGCATACATTAGACCACAGGTTGAACCAACTGCTCCAATCTCCAAAATCAATGATGAAGTGATTGCTGAACAAGAAAAATTGTTCAAAAAGGCTGAAAAGGTAATTACTAGATTTGATAGTATGAAGGAAGCTTTAGCACTATCATGTGATGAAATTTCCCAGCTTAAGACCGAGAAATCTCTACTTAAATCTGAACTCACCCTCCTTAAGGAGCAGATAAAGAGCATGACTCCTCTTACCGTTAAAAACACTTTTCTAACAGAACAGAACTCACTTCTTAAAGTTCAAAACGATGAATTGGTTGCTCAAATCACTGATCTTAAAAAGATTACAAATGAGTGGTCCAATTCTCGTGTCACTATGGAGAATATATTTGAGTCCCAAAAAGTCAGTGGTGATAAAAGTGGCTTGGGATTCTCATCAACTAGTGACAACTTTAAATGTGATGTCTGTGCTGAAAGAGATAGTGAATTTACCAACCAACAAACTCTTGAAATTCCCAAGGAAAAACATTATAATTCAATGGGTAAAGGACATGAAAAAGTCAAGAGACAAACATTCCATTATGTCTACCCAACGAAGCAATTTGGGAAAGCTAATGGGAAAGATATAGCTACAGATGAACCATCTCCTAGCAAAATCATTCTTGAAAATAGGCGCGCTCCTTCTCCGAGTGCTCATTATGCGCCTAAGAGCCACGCGCCTCATCGCCGTGCGCCTCCTAGCCCTATGCGCCCTTCGAGAAAAAGCGCTCCAAAATTTCAAAAGAAAGATTTTGTTAAGTCTAGTTCATCTGACCCAAAGAAGAATGCCATCCCCAAGAAAAGTAAAGAGTTTGTGAAAACTCACGTGATTGGTGGCTTTCATCATTGTTCCATTTGTGATTGTTCAGGACACAAGGCCGTGGAATGCCTTTTGCGATTCACTCCCAATGCCAAAGGACGTAAAAATCCTAAGGTCAAGCAAGAGTGGGTTGTCAAAAGTTGCTAACCCTAGGACCCAAAAGGAATAAAGGGGACCTGCTTAAATGTCTATATTTCAGGTTCTTTGTTTCATGGCTGGATCTTCAAAAGCTAGAAATTATGAATGGATTCTCGATAGTGGGTGTTCAAGACACATGACTGGAGATGAATCCTTATTAGAAGATGTCCATGAAGAAAGAGGTCCCTCCGTAACATTTGGCGATAATAACAAAGGTCAAGTTGTAGCATATGGAAAGCTCAAGAAAGACAAAGTGTGCATTGAAAGAGTCTCACTCGTGGAAGGGCTCAAGCACAACTTATTATCCATATCTCAATTCTGCGACAAAGGATTAGAATGCCATTTTACTTCAACGCAATGTCTTATCAAGAATGGCAAAACTGGAGCTATCTTACTCACGGGATATCGTAAGACAAATATTTATATTATTGATTTTCATAGTATGAACTCTAGTACTAATCTTTGTTTTGTAGCAAAAAGTGTGAACGAAAATAGTTGGCTGTGGCACAAGCGCTTAAGTCACTTGAACTTCAAGTATCTATCTAAACTCAGCAGGAATAATCTTGTCAAAGGACTTCCCAAAGTTGCTGATCATCATGACAAAAAGTGCGCCGCATGTCAACTTGGCAAACAACCGAAGCAGTCATTTTCAAGCAAGTCAAATCCTTCAACTACAAGATGTTTACAACTGCTTCACATTGATCTATTTGGACCAGTTTCCACCGCAAGCATTCGTAGAAACAAGTATACTCTAGTTGTGGTGGATGATTATTCAAGATATACATGGGTAGAGATGATGATTACAAAAGATGATTGTTATGATATTATCACTACCTTATTTCGACTGCTCCAAACCCAAAAAGAAGATGACATCGTTAGTGTTCGATCCGACAATGGAACAGAATTCAAAAATAATGGTGTTGCTCGATATTGTGAAGATCATGGGATAGATCACAACTTTTCAACCGCCGGAGTTCCTCAACAAAATGGCGTCGTTGAACGAAAGAATAGAACGTTGATTGAAGCGGGAAAGACGATGATAGCTGAAGCTAAATTGCCTAAGTACTTTTGGGAAGAAGCTATCAACACTGCATGTTTTACTCAAAATCGTTCCCTCATCAACAAACTTCACAACAAGACGCCGTATGAACTTTGGCGTGGTAGAACTCCCAACATTGCATTCTTCAAGATCTTTGGTTGCAAATGCTATATCCTCTACAACGGAAACGAACATAGAGGTAAATTCGATGCCAAAGCCGACGAAGGTATTTTTGTTGGGTATGCCAAACACTCTAAAGCTTTTCGTGTTTTCAATAGAACTACATTAGTGATAGTTGAATCTGTACATGTTACTTTTGATGAACATTCTCTCCTTGAGCCACATTTGGCTCCAAATGTTGCTGATGATTCTATTGAGTTAAATGATACAGGTGCTCCTATTTACGTTGCGCCCACTCAAGGTCAGAATCTATCAACACAAGGAAATCCATCTACATCAAATGCGCCTAATTCAATGTATTATGCGCCTGGTGAATCCTCTATTGCGCCTCACTCAAATGATGCGCCTCATGATTCCTCTTACGCGCCTATTTCTACTGCTGCATCTGGTGTAAACCCAAATTTCAATTCTGAGCCAGTTCAACCCCCAAATTTCAATGACTTTGAATCTGGTGAAGAGGTACCAATTGAAGATCTTCAAGTTTCTACGACTCAACCTAACTTACCTCCTGAAATTCGTGAAGTTAGAGGTCACCCAATTGCTAATATCATCGGTGATTTACAAGTTGGTGTTCGTACAAGGAGAGCTACAAACTTTGATGCTTACACTGCTTTTATCTCTCAAATTGAACCGAAGAAGGCTGATGAAGCACTCCAAGATCCTAATTGGGTTATTGCAATGCAAGAAGAACTCAATCAATTTGAACGATGTAAGGTTTGGACTCTTGTTCCAAGACCAAATGATCAAGGAGTGATTGGTACGAAATGGGTGTTCAGGAACAAGATGGATGAGAATGGAACCATCACGAGAAACAAAGCAAGATTGGTTGCACAAGGCTATAGGCAAGAAGAAGGAATTGATTACGATGAAACTTTTGCGCCCGTAGCAAGACTTGAAGCTATCAGATTATTTCTAGCTTACGCCGCTCACAAGAACTTCAAGTTATATCAAATGGATGTGAAGAGCGCGTTTCTAAATGGTGAACTCCAAGAACAAGTCTATGTTGCTCAACCACCTGGGTTTGAAGATTCACAATTTCCAAATCATGTGTACAAACTCCAGAAAGCTTTGTATGGACTCAAACAAGCACCAAGAGCATGGTATGATACACTATCCAAGTTTCTCATCGAAAAAGGCTTCACTCGCGGTAAAATCGATACAACTCTTTTCATTGCCAAACATAATGGTCATAAATTACTTGTTCAAATTTATGTTGATGATATTATATTTGGTTCTACTAATGAATTGTTGTGCAAGCGTTTTGAGAAACTAATGAAGAGCAAGTTTGAAATGAGCATGATGGGAGATCTCACATTCTTCCTCGGGCTTCAAATCAAGCAAATGAGTGAAGGCATTTTTATCAACCAATCCAAATACACAAAGGACTTAATCAAGAAGTTTGGACTTGAGAACGCAAAATCATACGATACTCCAATGGCCACCGGCAACAAACTCGACAAAGATCTAAAAGGTAAACGTGTTGATCAAACGCTCTATCGAGGTATGATTGGCTCACTCCTTTATCTTACTGCTAGCAGGCCCGATATTATGTTTAGTGTTTGTGTTTGTGCTCGTTATCAATCCGACCCTAGAGAAGCACACTTAATTGCTGTGAAACGTATTATAAGATATCTCTCTGGCACTGTTAACCTTGGACTTTGGTACACCAAAGATTCGAACTTTAAACTTGTAGGTTACTCAGATGCGGATTATGCAGCGTGCACAATTGATAGGAAAAGCACAAGTGGCACTTGTCATTTCCTCGGATATAGACTTGTGTCATGGGCGAGTAAGAAACAAGCTTCAGTATCTGTCTCAACAACCGAAGCCGAATATATCACTGCGGGAAGTTGTTGTTGTCAAATACTCTGGATGAAGCAGCAATTGGTGGACTATGATATCATCGAAGAAAATTGTCCCATCTACTGCGACAATACATCAACAATTGCGGTTTCTGAAAATCCTGTCATGCACTCAAAGACCAAGCACATCGACATCAAATATCACTTCCTCAAAGACCACGTGGAAAAAGGCAATATTCATTTGGAACACGTGGGAACCGACTATCAAATCGCCGACATTCTAACTAAAGCACTTGACGCGAAACGGTTCATGTTTTTGAGAGGTGAAATGGGTATGCTTGAACTCAACTAAATTCAATATAGTTTTGTCAATACTAATGATTTTATGTTGTGTTGAGTTATGAGTATATTAGGTACAAATGATTAAATCAATTTTTCAAAAGTTTCAAGGAAATTATGCGCCATCTATGCGCCTTACTAACTGCGCGCCCATCTCTCGTTTTCTGCGCGCACAATATCTGCGCGCCTATCAATTCATGCGCGCGCTCAACCATCTTTGCGCGCCTTGATGTGTAATGCGCCTTGATGAATAATGCGCCTAGATGAGTATGCGCCTTGCTGAAGTAATGCGCCTCTTCATGCGCGCATTAACTATTGCGGCTCAATCATTTCTCAAAATTCAATTTCAATGATTGAACGTAATAAATACACAAGTACCAGGTATGTTCATTCTGTTCATTTATTATAGGAATCTATGTCTTTTGACATTCCTTTAATTGTTCAAGGGTACTTGTGCAATTAAAATTTTTCCCTCGTTTTACGCCTTTCGAAAAATTTTATTTTCTGGGATATATTTCTTGCACCCCAAACTTACACCAAAATAGATGTTTTTGGTGTTTGTGCAAAAATTAGTCAAAATTGCTCATACACTTAAAGGGAAAGTGGAGCAGTTTTTCAAAAACCTAAATGTCACATCATGACACTTTGTGTCATTCAGCATTTAATGCACCTATCATGATGAGCCGCCATTTCAAATCCCTCATAAATGCCATCCCTTCAACTTCTCATTTTTTTAAATTTTTGACTGTGTTTTTGCTTTATCAGTGCAAATTTTAAACCTAAACCTATAAAAACACATCATCACCTTCCTCTCTTCTCACCTACTCTATTTCTCTCTCTCTCCCCGTCTCACTCCCTCTCTCCCAGACTCGCCTCCTTCTCTTCATCTTCATTTTTCTTCTTCATTTTACATTCATATATATAAGTTTATGGGTCCTAAGAAAGCATCAACATCTACACAAGACGATATGGTATGAATTCTCAACCTTTAATCTCCTTATATTTCTGTTTTTTTTTTTTCGTCATTTTCAGTGATGTTTTTCGTTTTTTTAAACCCGGATTCATTTTCTTTGATTTCTCTTGATTCGATGATCCGTTTTCTATATCGTTTGTTGGGTTGTGTTCTATTCTTGATTTCGAATCTTTTAAAACCAACATTTTAACGATCAATGCTCTGTTTGTTACAAATCTGAGTTTTTGTTTTCAAAATTTTTCAAAATTTTCGGGCATTCTTTTGATCATTGTGCTTTCATTATTGATTTGTTCTTATTTTTGTTTGCATATTTAGATTCCTTGTCGTCATGCGGTCATTTTGATATATTATTTGTCTAGTTTGGTGAAGTTTCATGATTTTCGTGTTCTTGGTGTTCTTCGAGCATTCAAGGGTCGTTCTTCGTGTTCTTCGTCATTTATGCATGTTTTGGTCTCTAAAAATTTTCTAACTTGTTTTCGAAAATTTGAACTTTTTGATTTTCATTTCTTTCATTTGAATGCTTGTTGTTTGTTTTTCTTTCTAAGTAAAAATTTTCACGTCATGCGCCTATGTACTTCTTTATGCGCCTATTTTTTATGCGCCTGAATGATTTATGCGCCTCTACTTGTATATGCGCTTAAATCATTCTGCGCCTAAAAACCTTATGCGCCTAACTTCGTACTTAGTCAAATTTCGTTGTTTTAATTTTTCCTTAGTATTCACATAGAACCATATTATGCGCCTTGTAACTCTATGCGCCTTCAATATTTTATGCGCCTAATTCAATCATGCGCCTTGATTCTCTATAATTTTGTGCGCCTGTTTCAATTATGCGCCTATATATTTCATACGCCTATGTTACTTTGATCATTTTATGTTTCTATGCGCCTATATCACTTCTAACATCAATCATTTTTTTCAGGACCTTGCAAATTTCAAACTTGAAGAAACTCTTGATCTATTGGAGTTATCTGGTGAAGTGATGGGAAGAGAAATAATAGAGACTCTGCGCGTCGCTGGTCTGCTCCCTTTATTCACCATG
This sequence comes from Campanula takesimana, assembly GCA_026119855.1. Taxonomy (NCBI): domain Eukaryota; kingdom Viridiplantae; phylum Streptophyta; class Magnoliopsida; order Asterales; family Campanulaceae; genus Campanula; species Campanula takesimana. Next base: position 184,119 of record JAOWBW010001081.1, read on the forward strand.
GACCAAGATTTCTTCTCTGCGCTCCTCGTGGATGAGTTCTTCTCCACTGCTGTTCTAGTGGAAATTGACGTAAATGGGCGCACTCACTACCGGATTGAGGCGCGCGTTCAAAATGTTGACGTCCATATTTCATCATCTGTGATTCGACACTTGCTCGGTTTTCCATCTACCGGTGAAGATCGCATTATTGGGCGCCCGATGACTTACTCAATTGATGATCAGAACAAGATGGCTGCCTCACTTCTAAATATTCCCACGCTTCAAAACAATATCAAAAACACCGAAATTCGAGATGGTGGAGAACTCTTGACTCACATCGCTCACTTGGTGGGAACTTCAATAGTGTTCAAAACTGGGAACGTAAACCGATTCACGGTTGAACAATGGGAATACACAGCTGCTATCATGGCCAAGGAGAAGCTTCACTGGCCTCATATTCTGTTCAAGACTCTGCGTGAGCAAATTGATAAATTTGTGAAGAACAAAAGTGATGGAAAGACCCGATTCCGCTCACACTGCCTTATTCTCACAAAACTTTTTCTAACTTACCCTGAGTTAGTTAAGTTTTTGAATGAGAATCCGGAGTACAAGATCAACGATGTTCCAATGTTTGGTAAAGCTAGTTTGGACCTCAAGAAGCGCAGGAAGAAGCCCACAAAGCGCGCAAAAAGAATCCAAATCAAGACTGTTGAAGGCTTAGTAGATGAAGACACAGAGTCCGATGATGCGCCAGTCCTTAAAAGCGCACCATTATTAAAGAGCGCAGTAAAAGCAAGCGCTAGACAAAGCGCAGATCCAGTGCCAGGCGCAGATAAAAGCAAAGGCAAACGGGTAGTTGATGACCCTACTCCTGCGCCTGTCAAACGCACTAGATTTGAAACTGATGATGAGCGAGATCTGAGGCTAGCGCAAGAAGCCAGCAGGCTTGAGGCTCAACGAAAAAGAGATGAAGACTTTCTAGCCAAACAAGCTGCTGAGTCAGAAAAGTTAGAGCGCATGAAAGGCGCCGGATCAAGCGCAGATATTGAGAAAGGGCCTTCTGTTTCCGCGCCTTCCCAGCGCGCTCCTTCTCAACGCGCCCCCACTCCTCGTGCGCCCTCATTCAAATTTCAACCTTCCAATATGTCAAGGGTACAACTCCTCTCTGATTTCTTCGGCGATGACATTTCAGACATTGAGGAACCCGTTCAGGGGGAGCAAGAGACCATCCCTCAGCGCACTCCTTCTCCAGTTGCGCCTCCACCTGGACCAGATCCGATCTCAACAGAAACTTTTGATGTTGAAACAGTTGTTGTTGAAACTGTTGAAATTGAAACTGAAGATGAATTTGAGTCTCCTACTCATTCACCTCCTCCTGCGCCTCCATCTCCTTCTGCGCCCCTTCAAGATGATGCGCCACTCTCTACCCCTGCGCCTCCTCCGTCTGCTCCTGATTTGAGCGAGGTACTTTCCATTCTTCATTCTTTACAGCAGGGGCAAGCCAATTTAGAGCAAGGACAGGCGCATATAAAGTCTCAATTTGAGCTTCTTACTTCCTTACTCACTGATCAATCTGAAGAGATTGCTGCCATTAAGGGGGAGATGAACTCTCTCAAGGCCAAACTTTCTGCTCCTTCTCCTCCTCCGGCGCAGACTCAGGTTCAAGCTCATACTGACCAGGCGCAAACCACCGCTTCTGCGCCTACGTTCATACCTCAATCTGCTGCGTCTCAATCAAATATGAATGTGCTTGTATCTAAGTTGGATGTCCTGAAAGAGTTGGTCGTCACTCATTTCACTGCTGCTCACTCAAGCTCTGACAGACGCGCTGAACATATTTCTTCAGATATTATCACGGCTCAAAATGCCATTGAAGCTCACATTCAAATCTTGGAAGAAAACATTTCACAGCAGCAGCAGATCACTCAGCGTTCCATTGATGAATACCAAAACATCAATGTGAATCACTTGAGTTATATTAGAGACGGTATTACTGCTACTCACTCCAGTGTCACGGACACTCAAGGGTTAGCGAACCGTAGTCATCAGCTCGCAAAGCAAATTCAGCGTTCTGTTTCAGAGATCGTTGAAGGATTGAAGGAAGATGATGCGCCTCCCAACCCTTAGCTTCTATTATTTTTTTGTAAATTTTTAGAATCTTTTGTAATAGAACAATCTCTTTTGTGATAGTGATTTTGTGCTTACTTGTTTTAGCACCTTTTGTTTTTGTTCTATTCAAAACTTGTAACTTGTAACTCTTACACCCCAAGTTTTAATGAGAACAATGCATCACTCATTATCAAACCTTGTTCACTCAAACTCCTTGTTTGTAGAACAATGAATATTGTTTAAATTCATAATGCATCATATTGAATTGTTTCATACTTTCATGCATTAAGTTTAAACTTGGTTTAAACACATTTCAAAACTAAAAATCATATATCATCTTGAATGTGTTAAACTGTTGTTTCTATCTTTCCATATGTAACTCTTTATTCTTATTGGAATAGATTAGGAATCTATATTTTGGACTAGTGTGTACATTAACTTGAGACATGAATTACCAATTTCATTCATTTGGACATGTTTTTATCAAGTATAATGTTTGTCCTTGATATAGTAGGTAATGGCATCAATCAAATAGGGGGAGATTGTTGGGTATGCCCACATATATCTCAGTTTTAATGTATTAGGATTTATTAGATTTGATTGATCCATCACCTAAGTTTTATTTCATGGACTTTAGACCCACATGTAAGAAGTATTTATACTTCATTTTTTAGGTTGTCCATTGTTATAGAATAGGCTTAGAAATAGGGCAAGAAGATCAAGTTTCAAGAAAAATCACTCAGTGAGTTTGAGCCGCGCTTATGTGCCTCCTGCGCCACGCGCCATGCGCCTCTTCACTCGTGCCTTGCGCCATTTAGAGCGCGCGCATAAGGATTTCTTCATAAGCTTACGCGCCTCTGCGCCCCTTGTTTTAAGCGCACGCTTACTGTGCGCCTATTGGCTAAATGCGCCTCTTGGCTCAAACGCGCCTCAAAGTGTTTATTCAAACACTCAGTGATTTATTGAAGACTCGAAGACTTGAAAAGAATTCAAAATTACGCCAATGATCCAACGGTGGATAAAAGATGCATATGCGCCTAATCTGTTGACACGTGTCCATAACGGTCACATTTATGTTGAGTGTCAAAATGGCCATAAAATATGCATGCTCCAATCAACGAACGACAGCTCATCTTATCCACAAGGATTTCCAAACGGCTAGTTTTTTAAAGTTCACTATAAATACCCCATAACTTCAACATTTTGAAGTTGCTGAGTTTTGCTAAGAATTTCAAGAATTTCTCTCTCAAAGCATTTGTTGAAGATTTGAAGATTGCCTTCGTTTTTCCAGATTTCTCAAGAACATCTTCATACCTTCATCCTTAGCCCAGATCTTCAAAGCCTTAACACTTTAGTTTCTTGTGCTCTCCATCTCAAAGATCTAAAGAGCCTTGATTCTAAGAACACACACGCACCTCTTTAAGATTAATCATTTAGATTCATCTTTTAGAGATACACCGGTTATTGTTTTGGATTTGTTCTTTCATAGTAATAGATCTTGAGTTAGTGTATAAGCTCAAACATTGTAATTTGTAACACTCACTCATTATATAAGATCTCGATTAGAAATCCAAGACTAACCATCTTGGTAGAGGACGTAGATCTTTCATTGATCGAACCTCTCCAAATAGCTTGTGTTATTATCTTGTCATTTCTTTCAAGTTATTATTTTCACTCACTATTTGCTTGTTTACTCATTGTAGATTGATTGAACTGAATTGTGTTGTGTTTGTTTTATCATTTGCCTTAGTTCCTTATTTCACTCACTTTGAGCCAAAATACTTAGTGTGTGTGTTGCGCTCCCTTTATCACTTTGCGCCTACTTTCATTACTAAATTCCGCTGTGCATTTCACTCACTCACTTAGGCGCATTTCATAACGCTTACTTGATAAAGTGCGCATTCGCAATTGAGTTTTTCAAGGGTACGAAAAGAATTTTAAAACAGCTATTCACCCCCCCCCTCTAGCTATTTTTCATACCCTTGTTGCCCTTTGGGACCAACACTTTATCCTTCATTTTCGCGCTTTAACGTACATGAATCCATACATTCTTTCGCTCATTTCCCTTACTCATAAAAACTCAAAAAACAATCAAAACACCTAAGGTTGAGCATTTAATAAGTCATAGAAGTATATGATTTAGATAGGTAAAAACACATCCATCATTTCGCTATATAAATAATGTTTGAATCACATTAATAAGACATTATGATCCTTTAAAGTGCATTAACTGACCATTAAATTAAGGATTAGAGTCATGTCTCATACACATATTTTTATGCTGAAATTTTATTAACTGGCGCTCAGGCAAACTCCAACCGTAAACCGTAAGTATCAAAACCAAATTTTGGTATACATGTCATGATACTAATAACTCTAATAGTGCAATGAGCAAGAATCAAATTTTGGTGTGGCACCATGACTTATGTATCAAAATTTAGTTTTGGTACCTATTAATTAATGAGGTTTTCCTATTATTAAAACAAAAAAATACTAATTAAAAAACAATGTTCATATTTTAGAAAGGGCAAATTGCATATTAGTTACCTGAATTTTATCAAGTGTTGCAATTCGATTCTCAACATTTCATCTTTTACAACTCCCTACCCAACATTGACTTTTTATTGCAACCCAATGAAATTTTGGTTAAAAAATTACTCTTTCAGTCCTATATAAAGAGTCCTACTTTTCATTTGGTACGTCTCAGAGTAAGAGTCTTATTTCTAAAATGAAAATTGATAAATAATGTTTTGGACACATTTGTCCTTATAATGCTTGTGTTAGTTGTTTTAAAAAAATCAACACTTTCAACCCACTTTTTATCCACTTGCATAATGAATAGTGTTTTGAACAATTATACACTTGATCTACTTGTATTATTTACTCCTTTTTTATTATTTCTTTAATAATCGTGTATAACCAAGGTAGGACTCTTACTATGGGAAGGAGTAGCAACTTTCGTTAAAATTTACGATCATGTGCCATCCACATGTTTTTAAGGGCAAAAGCGACATCTTCGATCTTTCCTCTTCCCCTCCTTCTCTAATCATCTCCCCCCCCTCTTCTTCCCCCACACATCATCCAAAACAACAACAGAAACACCACTAATCCCAACCAGTGTTCTAAAAATCAGTAGGCGGCGGAGCAACGCCTAGCGCCTAGAGCGGGGCGGAGGCGGGGCCGAGAAATTAGCGCATTTTTAATATTTTTTATAAATATATATGTAATTATTCAAACCATAGTAATTTTAATGTGCGGAAATCTTAGTAATATTAATATATTTTTGTTATAAAATCAAGATAATCGACTACTTTAACTAACTTTTTTTTTGGAACAATTTTTTACTAACTTTTAAAAATGTGTAAAGCTAGGTTTTTTTGCTTATATTTATGGCCAGATCAGAGTAGTATATTGATAAAATATTAACAAATCTTTTTTTCACTGAATCAGCCTAAACCTACCTAAGCCTGCCTAATTCCGCCTAGGCCCGCCTAAATCCGCCTAGCCGCCAAGCCCGCCTAAACCCGCCTAGGCCCGCCTAATCCCACCTAATCCGCCTAGCCCGCCTAGATCCGCCTATCGCCTAATTTGGTCGATTTGACAAAAGTCCCGGCGGACCGCCCCCGACTAGCGCCTAGGCGGCCTAGGCGTCCGTCTTTTAGAACACTGATCCCAACTATCATCCACCTCCATCTCTGCCACCTCAAAACCACCATCTCCATCTCAGAGTCACCACTAACCCTTAAATCATTCAAACCCACACATGCATATATATAGAACTAAATATCGACGCACAATAAAAACACGCACACGCATACGCACAACCAGAGGTGCACAACCATAAACGTACGCATGCACACATACTATGGTTTAGAGAGAAAATTCTTGAAATTGGGTAGTTAATGGAGATTTATATGATGGTGTGGAGTGGGGGAGGATGGGGATAGAGAGTGCAACCAGAGGTGAGGGTGGGGTGAGACAGACGAACAGTTGCTGGAGGATGGGAAGGTCAGAGATGAGGCGGACAGGGAGGAGATGAATTTCCAAATCTTGGTTATTTGGGAATGAATTAGTTCATTAAAAATTATGTGTGAGACACATGACAAGATAATTTAACGAAAGTTGGCTTTTTAACTCACATTACGTTCGATTGCAAATAAAGTCAATGTAGAAAAGGAGTTTGCTAAAAATGAAATGTTGGGGATCAAATTACAGCATTAAATAAAGTTCAAGTAACTAATGTGCAATTTGCCTTTTTAAAAATAAAAATATTGATAATTTTCATTCATTTTTTATATGATTTTGAAGTATTAATAAAATTTAATATATATATATATATATATTTTTATTTAAATTTATTTAAATTCAATATTATAGAGAAGAGAGAGAGAGAGAGAGATGGGAGGAATTGAAGAGAGAGAATAAAAAAAAATTCTACCTCCGTCCTAGAGTAAGAATCCTACCTTTCAAATGCACATAGATTAAGAAATGATTGAAGTAATTCAAGTGTTGTGAGTGTAAAAGTAAAGTAAGAGAGAGAATGGGTGGGAGGGAATAGTAAGTTGATAGATGTTGTGAGTATAAAAGTAAGAGCAATGCTAGGGGCACAAAATAAAGTCACAAAATCTTGCTCACAAAATGAGGTGGTTATATTTTATTGGTTGCATCGATAATGGACCCGCCACACTCTAATTTAAAACACCAATAACATCATTACACCTAGGATTTTGTGACTTTTTTGTGCCCCTAGTATTATTCTAAAAGTAAAGTATGAAAGAGAATGAGTAGGATGGGTCTGATGCATGCATTTTAGGGTTGGGCAGGGAAAGATAGCTCGCGGTTTACATTATTTTATTAAATGATTCACGGGTTTAGAGCAATAAACATTTCACCATGTAGACCCGAGGCCGAGGGCAATAAAAGAAATAACATTCCCTCTTAGGGCAACTCCAATGGTAGGTATCAAATGCAAATTTTGATACCTATGATGAAGTACTAGCATCTCCAATGGTATTGTCAATGGGTATCAAAATTTGGTGTGGTACTTAGCAAGGTAGCAAATTTGCTACCTTGCTTAGTACCACACCAAATTTTTGATATCTATTGTTAGGGGTGGAAATGGTTCGGTTTAGCTCAGTTTGGGGTAATTTAGAGGTCAAACCGCTATATATCGGTTTAGAGAAATCCCAAACCGCGCTGAACCACAAAAAAATCCAAACCGAGCTGAGCCAAACCATAATGGTCTGGTTCGGCTCAGTTTGAACCGCGGTCTGATTTCGCGGTTCAAATTGTGGCTTGAACCGCGGTTTGAACCACAACACCTTCTACATACCATACTTTTTTATGCCTTAGAAAAGGCCAGCCATTTACTCCCTCCGTCCCAAAATGATTTTATACTTTTTTCCTTTGCAATAATAGAGAAAAATGCATGAAGATCATTTTGGGATGGAGGGAACGAATACATGAATATGCCTTAGAAAAGGCCAAAGTCAATTGCTCCCTCCGACCCAAAATGATATTCATAATTTTTTCATTGGCAATAATAGAGAAAAAAGTATGAAGATCATTTTAGGACGGAGGGAGTACATGAATATGCCTTAGAAAAGGCCACAATACTTACTAAGATAAGCTTGAACATGTTGAAACTGAATTTGTATATTTTCTTAAGAAAAATAACATGCAGGTTAATAATCCTTATATGTAAACACGGTTCAGCTAGCTCGGTTCAACGGTTCGGCTCCACGGTTCAGCTCCACGGTTCGGTTTCGTGGTTCGGCTCGTGGTTCAGCTTGATATGGTTCTGTTCGGCTTGGAAGTGCTAGACCGTAAGCCAAACCGAACCGTATGGTTTATCACTTTTCTAAATCGTGCTGAACTACACATGTTTAAAAACCGAGCTAAACCGTTCGGCTTGGTTCGGTTCCAAACCGTGGTTTGAGCCGAACCATTTCCACCCCTATCTATTGTTAGTGTTTTAAAGAATTTTTAAACATAGCGTAAAAATATTTATCATGTTAATTAATTACCATGTTAAATTTTTTTATTTAATATATAAATATTTATTTAAATATATATTTTTTATATAATTATTTACAAAATTATTTTTTAATTCAAAACATAATTAATTCAAGTAATGATCATATATTGAAATTATTTATCATTCTAAATATATTAATAAAGTTAATAACCATTAAAAATTAATTTGGTACCAAATTTTGATGCCCATGATTGGAGATGATTTTTGAGGAGGTCTCCTGTGCAACGGTTGTACTGTGCAACAAGAGCATACCTTCTTCTCCTTTTTTTTATTTTTTTTTTGCCACCCCCAACCTTTTTTTCCTTCCAACAAAAGTAACACTTATTATAACGAAATGTAATATTTTTTCTTTTCAAATGTAACACTTTTTTTTTTAAAATGTACCACAATTTTGCTGCAATAGATTAAAGATAACATAAAGATTGACAACTAAACTAATGTCACGTTTTTTATAAAGGAATGTAACACTTTTTTTTTTCAAATGTAACATTTTTTTTTAAATGTACCACAATTTTGGTGCAATAGATTAAGATAACATAAAGATTGACAACTAAACTAATGTCACACTTTTTATAAAAAAATGTAATACTCTTGTTTTCAAATGTAACACTTTTTTTTCTTCAAAATTAACATAAGATTAACAAACTAAACTAATGTTACATTTTATAAAAAATGAATGTAATATTTTTTTCCTCAATTGTAACAGATTATATCCTTAAATGTAACATTATATCTGAAAATGTAACAATTTTTTATTGAGAAAGTAACACTTGAAATGCAAACCCGATTTATATATATGAATTTTTACTCTTTTTTTTAAAGAAGAAAAGTAACATTTACTAAATAAAAATGTTACATTCATCTATATAAAAATTTATAATCATATAGTATTCACTTTGTTACACTTCAAATATTACTTTTTTTAACCACAAAAACTATCAAAACAATTTTTTTTTTTGTAAAATTGCTGTTACATTTGACTGTAAAAGTGTTACTATTTGAATATGAAACTGTTACTTTTATTAGAACAGAGTGTTACATCTCAGCTGACAAGCAACTCAAACTTTTTGTGTGTAAAAAATATGTTTTTTTTAAAAAAAAAAAAAATCAAACCATATCATGACCTATGTAGTTTTATTCGCCTCGTCGAGACGAACACAACAGTGTTTTTATTTATTTTTTCTGAGTTATAAATATCAAGATATAGCATTTTAAAGTTAATGGTTTTTTTTTAGGCTTGCCACGTGTCGCGATATGAGAGGGTGAGAGAGGCTGGGCGGGTCAGGCGGGTCGGGTGGTGCAGCCCATGGATTTGGCCCGTTGCACCATGGTGCAACGGTTGTATATGAGAATTTGTCTTATTTTTTGATACCATGTGAATAGTATCCATAGGTACCAAAATTTGATTTTGATACCTATGGAGCAAGACCACCATTGGAGTTGCCCTTAAGAATCAGTTCTTGTTTGAGAGGGACTTCGGGTAATAATTCCTAAAATATAATTAATTATTATGAAAATCTGACTGCACATATGCCGCCCAGATCCTTGTTATACAAGGCTTATCAAACACTCGTTATGTATTTATGTTGCTTCAATTACTATATTACTACAACTCATTTTAGTATTTCAAAAATTACTAAACTAAATAATTTCATTTCTCTTTTAGAATTAGTAAGTTTTATAAAAACACATTTTTCTAAAAGTAAGTAGGAACAACGTTTTCTTTTAAATACATGGTGGTATTTTCATAAATAAATGGAACTTCCTTCGCTATGGTATTGTTGTAAATAACTGGAAATTATTAACTCGTGGGTTTTCAAAAACACTATCACTGACACTGAAAAGCATTATCACTGGCACTCGAAAACACCATGACTGACATTTAACAAACATTCTCATTGGCATTCAAAAACACTATCACCCACACTAAACTGGTACTACAAGTGAGTTACAAAGAGTGTCAGTTCATGTGTTGTTAGTGCATGTGCTATGCGCGAGAATGAGCGCAACTTTTGACTCCGGATGAACTAGGGGGCCTCACGCATGTCAAATCGAAGGAAATTTGTTTTGTTAGCGCCCGAAGGATGTTGTTTAGGCCCTTAAACGGCCTCTTAAAGCTTTATCCATGAGATGTTAAAAGAGCACCAGTAGTAGTGTTTAAGAGTCTCGGTGATACTGTATAAGTGTGCCAGTGCACTTGTTTATTAGTGCTAATGCATGTGTTATGATTATACATATGTGTTTAAGAGTGTCCGTGCATGTGTTAAAAGAGTGTCAGTGGTAATGTGGTTGTATCAATAAATGACAATTATTTACAAAAATACCACATCGCTTTTTTTAAAACAATTTCCACTTATTTACAAAAAAAAAAAAACCACCGCGTATTTTGAAAACGCGTTTTTCCTAATGACTTAATACATTCAGCCCGACACTTTCTAGTTTCTTTACTCTACTGCACTTTATCTCAAGCATTTGCTATTGTCCACAATGAACAGTTTTTAATCATTCAGTAATATTCAAACATGGTTATTTTTACCTCTTTTTTTTTTTTTTTTTTTTTTTTTTTTTTTCACAATCTAAAACAATAACAAGAAGTCTCTTGAATCAATATATAACTTTGAACAGACCTTAATCCCCTTTGCCACATCACTTACAAAGGAATAGTGAAAACGGGAAAGCGGAGGCTGTAAATAGTAAAATCCTCATGAAAATTAGCTCACTTGATACAACAAATGCAATTCTTGAAAAAAATAAATGGTCTGGTCGGTCTTCAACCTTAAGCAGTGCCATGTACTCCATGTTCTATTTCTCAAGCCCGAGTTCTTTTGAGATATCTCGTGTAAGGCTAAACTGCATAGTGTTGTGCCATGGGAATAGCGTGCGAGTAACAGGTAGCTTCCTTCGTAGATCCTGCATTGAAACCATATTAGAAAAGGATTATTTCGTCTAATACCTTTGGAGAAGATAAAATGTGGGCGGACTGCAAATATGACATCCTGCGTCTATACTTGGCTAAGGTAAATGTGCCTGAGAAGTGTATAAAAACCAATAATCCTAGCCAAGAGAGAGGGCTATTCAAATATGAGCGAATGACTGAAATATGCGACGTACTTTCACATTTTTTATAATTCATGCAATGTACTAGCTAGTGACATCTTAATCCTATGTACTTTATCATATTGTTACATTTAATGCGGTGTACTATTTTACACCCTCACGACGTTAAAAAAGATTTAACGGAAATGCCGATGTAGCATCCTAGTCAGCACGCCACATAAAAAGAAAACATATAGTATCCGTTAAATACAGTAACCTCCGTTAAAATAACACTAATGCCAGTTAAATAAACACTCCTATTTAAACCTTCAATTATCTTCCCAGCTGTGCCTTCAACCCACCACCGCCATTAACACCACCATCAAACATTTCTTCCGACCGATCCCCAGGATATCACTCTTTCATCCATTAAACCTCATTCCCTTATTAGAATCTTCCATAAACCCACTTCATTTTAGCCTTGATTTCTTCTTGGATTATTGAAAAAATGGACACAAAAACACACACGAATCTGGACATAAATCCACAACAATGATGTAACCATAAATTGTAAAATTGAAATCCCAATTTTTAAATTTGGGTTTCAACTTTCAAATTTGAAACCCCAAATTCGTAAATTAAACTTGAGCCTTTCATCTATCATGTTTACCCTCTAGAGAAAGAGAGAAAGAAAAAGAGAGAAAAATGGAAAGAGAGACAAGGGGAAAGAGAGAGAAAAGGGGACTTACCTGAGGAAGAAGATGGAATGGAGAGAGAGATTACCAGGCTGCTAATGGGGTCGAGTGTGGTGGGGAACATAAGGGTGAGGGCGGCTATTCATGGAGGGGGAGGAGGGGACAGTGGAGGAAAGAGAAGCAGGGCAGTAAAGGGACAGGGAGGTCGGAATGGGTAAGGGGGCGACCAAACTGGGAGAGAAAGGGGAAGACATGGGTTGGGTTTATTTGGGGGTGGGAGAGGGTCCAAGGGGTGTGGATGGGGGAAAATGGGGGGTTTGTTAGTAACTGGGTCAGATTTTTTAATGGATTGGTTGGTCATTTTAACATATTACTCCAAATATTGTTCACTTCATCATTCCGTTAATCAGATTTAACGTCATCCAGCTGAGTTGTATTTTTTTTGTAAAAAATCGCGGAAGTACATTTCATTATGCAGTCACTAGACAGTACGTTATATTTTGTGAAATCAAGGATATAGTACATTGCATGGTTCAGTAGTTTACTCATTCAAATATAGTCCTAACAAAATACTCCATTCCCATAATAAATGACAAAGTTGACTTGTCAATGTTTAAAAAAATGTGATTTAGCCGTTTATATATTGCTTGTACCATGGAAGAATTGCACTAAGAATATTTTCTTATTAAGAAATATGACACTTATGGACCAAAAAAGAAAGCGCGAGATGGGAGTAACTTTTTACTGTCCTCGAAGACTTCACCGTCAACCAAATTCGGAGCATCTAGTAAGATCCGTCACCAAACAACTCCACATTCTCAAAAAAGAAATGAGTTTGAGACTCTAATTTTGGAATGAGAAACTAGCCTAACTAATCTGCTAAAATTATAGGGCACTTCATTCAAAGGTTTTCAAATTTCGACAGATAAAAAGAGTACCTTGAAAGTGCTGTCCGGCAAATTGGAATAAGATGCCTGTCAATAAGAACTTGTCAGTTAACCACTCTTAGCTCAATCATATGTATGACTAGTAACTCAAAAGAACTTCTACAACACCTGAAGAGAAGTAAGGTACTCCGTCTCATGGTGCCTAATAATGTTGGTCAAGGAAACTGCACAATCATCAGGTGACTGGAAGTAAATAGCAACTATTAGTCACAATGAACAATTTTATGAAAATATGAGTAATATATGGAAGGGAAAACTCTTTTTTTGTCCAGCGTACTTTGGGACGCGCTTCACTTTTACCATCAAACTTTTCTTTTTGTTTTTTCATGTTTACCACCGTACCACAAATAATGGTTTCATTTTATACTAAATTTGTTATTTCATACCCTAATTTGTTTCATTTTTACCATCGTACTACAAACAATGGTGTCATTTTATAAAATGACACCATTGTTGTAGTACGCTGGTAAAAATGAAAAAAAAAGAAAGTAAAGTTCGATGGTAAAAGCGAAACACGCCCCAAGTACGATGGTCAAAAACGAACTTTTCCCTGTACGAAAATACAAAAAAAAAATGTTACCAAATCGATTAGTAAAGTATCTTTCATTACAACCAGCATTGGCATTGCAGTTTGCACATCACGGCATATACTACTCCCTCTGTTATAAAACAACTTGCACCATTTTGAGGTTACGCGGGAATTAAGGAGGTATATATATTCAAAAGTATTGTGAGTGGGAATGTAGTTGTGAGTATGAAGATTAGAGAGTGGGACCACAATTTAAGTGTGTGAGTATGACAAGTGGGGTAGGGTGAATAAAATAACATATAAGTTGGACATTTTAGGAAGTGGGAGTTACCAATGGGACACCCAAAAAGGAAATTAGTGCAAGTTGTTTTGAAACGGAGGGAGTACATCAGTCACAGTAGGAACATGGAAGTTTATAACTTAAAAATTCGGTACTACATTATACAGTCCACCTTAAACTGCTGCACATACAGTGATGTGACTGTCTAAACGCGAAAATGTCGCAAAACATACATTACCATGTTCTCATTAACTGAACACATTAACAAACAAGCTTTTACAATCATGTTATATGATTCTAATTCTTCATTTAACAAGTTCTCAGTTGTTCACTGGTGCTTCGAGATCACATAAATGTTTTTCTCTAGAGACTAAAATCTGGATACCCTGGCTGCCTAAGTTTAAAAGCGTCTGGGAGCTATTTCGAATCCAGTTATACCTTTTAGCGTGTGTCCATCACTATGTACTCCCTTTGTCCCGGAATAAATGTCATAGTCGACAAGTCAATGTTTTTAAGTTCATAGTTATGTTTCCTTAATTGCCCCAATCTATTCATATGGGTACCTATGACATTGCAATGCTTGTGCTGATTAGAATGGGTAGGATAGGAAGATCACCAAACTTCATACACTATTTTTAATAAGACGACATTTATTTTGGGACAAACGGAAATGAAAAGTAGGATATTTATTCAGGGACAGAGGGAGTAAAAGGCCCCAAGTTAAGATTCTAGCAGATTATGTCAATATCCTAAATAAGAATTATCTTCCAGCTGTATTCTTCCATATGTTTAAGGTCTCTATAAGATGTTTTATCGCAAAAGAGAAGCTTGTTTATGGAGTAAGACTAAGACGTAATAGTTTTCATTTTTCACATACATGAGAAATTAGAAAGAAGAATCTTTAATAGTTTCTTCTTGGACAAATTGAGGAAACAAAAATCACCCAACTATTCAGTTTTTTTGGATTGATCACCCAACTCATTCTTTTGCATCCAACACATCCAACTCTTTTTTTTTATTATTATTTTTTTTTTTTTGGGTTTGTGGTAATTAGTACTAACTCTGTCAATATTTTTCCGTTAAATGATCATATGGACTGCATGTCACCAAAATGAAAGCGCAAAATGGGAAAAACCAAAGCACATTAAACTAAAGCAAATATTAAGGGGTCGGTGTGTAAAATCACAGAGTGCAAGGCAAACAAAAGAAACTATAAGCGCCTCTTTACTAATATTATTAAATCAAAGGGCTCAAATGGAAAAGAAAAAACAAAACCTAAACCCAGCAACCCTGCAGCCATCGAACCCACTTCTCCCATCCCGTCTTCCTCCTCATTGCCCCCCCCCCCCTAGACCTCCGATCCCAACTTTCTTTTTCAACCCCCTCACCCACCATCGTCTTTTGATGTAGCTATCTTGGAAAGAAGAGCATCACGAGTTTGGATTTTCTGAAAAGCAAACGAAAAAGAAATCCCAGTTCGGACCAATTAACTGTTATATAAGTTTTTTGTTCTTCCTCACCGTCTGTTGAACTTGTTTATCGCCCCATCAGTAATCAATAGCTTAAAAATCAAATTATATGAAAATAATGTATTAGTGATGTCTTTAATCTGGACTAGTTTATTTACCATAAATAAGGATTGTGTAATCCAAACCATGAAGAGAATTGGTGACATCTTTACAGCGTAAAGATTGGATTTTAGTTGTGTGTGTGTGTGTGAAGGAGAAAATGATAGAGAGGAATGAAATGGAGAATTGAACCACAGTAGAGAGTACGGGAATTGATAGGTGAATTTAGATGAAAAGCAAAAGATAAAACAGACCATCTGCAAATTGTTGTTCTCCAATGTAACATTTGATACACTTTAACGACGTTCTTCTTTGAGTATATAGGAAGGGGGCGATCAACCAAGCATGGGAAGGGGAAGGGAACGGGCAGCGACCAAGTGGAGGAGAGAGGAAGGGGAGGCTTCAAATGCCGGAGGTGGAGGAGGAAGCTCTGCTGCAAACTGGAAGAGAGAGTGAAGATGATGGGGAGGGGTGAAGAGTGTAGAACATGGGATTACCAAAAATATCCCTAGAAAAGGTCACGTGAACTGACTCATGGCTAATTTAACAGAGAAAAAGTAACGTGTTTAGTGATAATGAATTGACCACAGATGCAAGAAAAAATGAGTTGGATGAAAAAAATGAGTTTGGTGATCAAATCCAAAAAAAAACTGAATAGTTGGGTAATTTATTTTATTTTATTGTCAATTTTCCTTTCTTCTTCAAAAGAAGGACCAGCTTTCCGCGTTATTTGAAGGTATGATCAATGACTTAACTTATAAGGCTAAAGTCAACAGGTAACCTACTTAACCATATGAGAAAAACATGAGTACTATTATCATGGTAACCTGAATTATCGTGGAATCCTTGCTTTCGTGTTTTGCATCTAACTGGACATTCCCCTCTTCAAAGTAGTGGGCTCCCACCTGGATGAAAACGAAATACATGAATCTTCATGCTGATTTGGAATAGACCATTCACGCACATTAACTCATGAGTTACCCCAATGAAATTACCTGCATTTTGCCCCTTACTTCGACAGCTTGTGTATCCTCCTTGAACTCAATGTTCCAGATTGAGCGCCAACTCCCATTGCTATAAAATATTACAATAAAATAAAAATGGTAAACTTAATAGCTGAATGAAAGAAAAAAGTCTCCATAGAAAGATACGAGTTACTCCCTCCATCCCAAAGAAGATGGTAACTTTTGCTTTTGGAGTCATTCAAGGCAATAGTTGAAATTCATCGAGTTACTAAAAGACCTATGACATTTTTATTTTATTTTTGTTAAGAGACCTATGATGGTGAGACCACAATTGGGTATCATATAGTTAGTTTGATATGTTAAATATCTCCACAAACTAACAGGATATGAGACTCATCACTCCGGATACAACTTCATAAAGCGAAACGTTTTTTTTTTCTTTTGGACAATAAAAAAAATCTATCTTTTGGGAAGACAGGAGTACAAGGTAATGAGGTGACACTCGGCGCTTTTTGTTAAAAATGTAATCTAGATATGCTCTTCAAAAAATTTAGCTGTCCCAATCTCAGCCATATTAGATACAGTGCCGTCTCAAAGCCGCTTATGCCTTTTTATGTCCTGACATTTGTGTGCTGTCATACTCCCTCCGATTTTTTAGTTTGTTCACACTTTGACAAAAACACGGGGTTTGAGAAAAAGTGTTTAATATTAGTAGTTGAGTGGGTGTTGTGAGTATGAAAAGTATGATGGGATATGAGAGTGGGGTTGGAATTGTGAGTGGGATAGTTGTTGTGAGTATGACAAGTGGGTCCCATTGAATTAAGAATAATATAAATTTTCCTTCTTGGGAGTATGACCAATCAAATTGGGACACCCAAAATGGCAAAAAGTGAACAGACTAAAAAGACGGAGGGAGTATGTATGAGTGCCATCATAAACTCAGTATAAATAGATGACAAGAGTGTTGACTCTATAAGGGCAACTCCAACAATGGTACTAACTCTATAGGTATCAAGTTCAAAATTTGATAACTATGGAGCACTATTCACGTGGTATCCAAAAATCATCTCCAACTATAGGTATCAAATTTTTTGTATCAAATTAATTTGATAGTTATTCACTTCATGATTAAAACAAAATACTTATTAATTTTAATAATATTCTTAACATGATATATAATTTCAGAACATGATCATTATTTTAATTAATTATGTTTTAATTAAAATAATAATTTTCTAAATAACTATACAAAACCCCAAAAAAATTATAAATATTTTTTTATTTACATATTTTGTAAATAATAATTTTAACATGATAAATAATTTTGTTTTATGTTTAGCAATTACTTAAAGCTCTAACAATGAGTACCAAAATTTGGTGTGGTACTAAGCAAGGTAGCAAATTTGCCACCTTGCTTAGTATCAAACCAAATTTTGGTACCTATTGCTTTGCCCATTGGAGATGCTACTACTTCAACATAGGTATGAAAATTTTTATTTGACCCCTACCATTGGAGTTGCACTAAGCTCTCAGGTTTTCCTAAAACAACAAATACTTTAAAAGATGTTCGTTACGCTCTTCATCTATTTCCCCTTTGACTAATATCAGGGAAATATTTTTCAAATTTTCCCTTTTAAAAGAGCGTCGATTGTAATATGTATGGAACAATTTGTCAAAATTTCGCTCTTTAAAAACTCAGCGATGGAAAACGAGCATTAACTTGCCTTCAGGGGTAGACACTGCCATTGTCAAAAGAAGTTCATAATGTTATTCATCTACTTCAATCCACTTTGTTAACTTCTGTTACATTTTTAGGCGAATCGCAAAACAAATGCGAACGTTGGCAAACGGATTGCAAAAATTTATACAATGGCAACCAAATTGCAAATTGCAAATTGGTGGAAACTTTAGGATACTAAATTACAGTTAGCCCTTTAAAAGGACAAAAAGAGTGCGAGTCAGAAAGGAAGGAATGACAATGATGATCATAAAATGGTGAAAGCAATCATATATAGAAGTCCTTTGACTTGGCATACCAGAAATTCTGTGGGCTATGTCGAGCAGCTGAAATCACTACAACAAGCTCAAAATTTGACCCTGGTTCTTCCACATCTTTTCCGTTGATACAGTAAACTGAACTGTCACCTTTTGGATAAGCTTCACCGACATATTTAGTAACTTCTGCATCCACAGCACATCTGCGATAAAGAGCATGCATAAAGAAAAATAGAATAAGATTGAAGTCAAAGCCTAATGCAGTAAATCAGGATGCATTAGGCAGACAGCTGACTCTGTTTAAGTTGCTGCATTTACGATTCACTAGGATAACGTCCAACCAGAAAGCCAATTTAATGCACCAGGCAACACAAGTTCTTTGTTTGCATAGCAGCACAATAGTCACCCTCAGTACCAATTTTGTTCTTATATACTCCCTCCGTCCCAAAATAAATGTCACATTTCACTTGTAAACGATTTTAAAGAATGTGCTTTATGTATTTGTACAATGCTTGTACAATGGTAAAATTGCACCAAGTCTATTTCCTTAATTGGAAACACGACATTTATTTTGGGACAGCCAAACAGGATAGTGAGAGTGTGAGACAGTTATTATGGGACACAGGGAGTATATAAGATGGAAGTCACATGTATGCATTTCTGTTCCTTAGCCTAGTGGTGAAGATAAAGGTCTTAAGGTCTGGCATTTTTGTGGCGTATAAAGAAATAAGAGAGAGCAAAGTCTCAGGGTCTGTTCTGTATCAATACACAGTTGCAGGGAGTGTTTATCTGGCTTACTTATGACGTCTGTAGTCTGCCTTTTCTGGGAGTTTCCATGACAAGGGTTCATATCCTGTTCCACGTTACACCTGAAAGTTAATTGGGTCTATGCTTATTTTAATAAACTACGAAGTACTCCCTCCGTCCCTCTTTAATCTACAAAAATTGCCATTTTGGTTGTCCCACTTTAATTTACAAAGTCCTAAAATGGAAATGTTTTAATACTTTTAAAATAATGGGACCCACTTGTCATACTCACAACAACTATCCACTCACTATTTTCTACCCCACTTTCTCTCTCCTGCCTAACTATCTACACTAACAACACATCACCTTTTTCACTTTTTTCTTAATACATGTGCCCAACCCAATTTTTGTAAATTAAAGAGGGACGGAGGGAGTATCTAATAGGCCCAATCTGTTGTAAATTGAAAGCTTCAGCGTCAAAGACCCAGAGCAATGGACCCACTGAAAATCAGTCCAATATTAATGGATCAAGTTGAGTTGAAATGTCCACGTGACTGGAATTTGAAATGAAAATGAACGTGGGAGATTATAATAAAATTTACCCCCACCTACTTCTTTGTTTTCTCCACCTATTACTTCATGGACTCCTTGCCCACTTTGTATAATCTTATTACCTCAGTAATCTATAGAATACCATTCAGTTATTTAATGTCAAAAACCAAATAAAAAGAAACTTGGAAGAAACTCAGCAGGACAAAATGCTTGAAGAACATCTAATCACAAACTGTACCTGTATTCCTCTATATACGCCGATGGAAGTTCCTCATCACTTGCTGGTCTCATTGATGTACAAATCTGTATCAATTTAACATATTATCTTGAAATATGTGAAAAAGGAAGATCAAATATTTACAACAAAGGAAAAAAAGTTGAGATGTTGATAGAAATTACAGAAACATACTCCGATCGTCGCATTTATATTGGCCAACTTTCCTTTTTCTAGTAGTCCCGTTTTTATTTTACTTATGCCACTTAGGAATCCAAGACACAAAAGTTACCCCCTCCGTCCCAAAATACGTGTTGTTTAAGAATTGCACACATTAAGAAATGTAATTTATACATATGAAATAGACTAAATTACCCTTAAAACAATTCAATTGCCTAGGTGATTAAATGCTTTTACAATGACAACTACATAATCATAAACAAGGGTTTATTTGGTAAACAATGTTAAAGATGCCTAGGTAATAGCAAAACAAGTAGTTTGGGACAAACTTGAACCCCTTAAGATATGATAGCTCATTGTTACCTCTAACTAAGATAAGTATTATCTTGATGCTTGTTGATTCCTAAAACCTTCAAATAAAGTGCAAAAGTGGTGATCACAAAATTAGACAATGGCTGTTGAAACATTAATTAGGAAACCTAGAACTATGAGCTTTTATCAGGAGGACTAGATAAATGAGACAGAACAAATATAAAGCTTTGTTCACAATTAATACAAACAAATTCCAATAATTTCAGATTATTAGTGCTAAAGAGTAAGAACATGAAGTTAGAATGTTTCGACTAATTACCTAACCAGAGATCCCTTTGTGATGATAAACATAAAACCTTCAAATAAGAAGCAGATGGAATGAGAACCTACGCTATTCCGTTGTTTTTTCATTTCTAGCTCTAGGTCTTGCATGTTTTTCTTTTGTGGTCTTCTTGTACATCTCTTGTATCCTTCCAAATCTAATTTTGACATTTTCTAATCATTAAAAAGGAAGATAAGTACATATTTCCCCTTCAGGTATACCTGACCTGGATTGTCCGCTCAACGACTAATAGTAGCAATGCCTCAACATTTGCTTAAGTTGCCACAACCCATTAACTTTGGCCATTAAACAATATGGAAAAGCACCATGTGATCAGCTTGTATTGTTGAACTCTAAACCATTGGCGGAGCCAAGTGCATGAGAAGGTGGGCTGCTTGCCCCCTTTACCATTAAAAATTGTCAAATTCCCTCCTTGTAAATTCAGAAAATTTACTATTTTCCTACAAAGTCATAATATTTATCACTTTCCCTCCCCCTTTTACGTTGGAAAAAAATTGCACTACACAACATTGTTGCCCCCATTAGTGTCAAATTTATATTCCACCATGTAATCCCCTCCTCCTTAAAATCCTAGCTCCGTCACTCCTGTTAACCCATTCTGCTTCCTCCAACCAGTACCCGTGAAGCGTGTGTGTGTGTGTGTGCGCGCGCGCTTTTTTTTATACCTTTTAACAGTTTGCTTCAAAGAGTTATGTCATAGATAAGAAGGACAAATAATACATCAAGCTAAACAACAATGGCCATCAAGTGTGAGCCGCTTACATGAGGAGAGATGAGGAAAGATGCCTTAACAAGGGCATCACAAACCATTGGAATACATAATGGCCTTTCTTAACACGTTGGAATAGCATTTAAGCAATGGTCAAAGGTGGAAAGAACTTACTTGTTTGACATGGTCTATTCTGCCAACTTGTGCAGTTCTTGGATCAAGATATTCATTCTTACTGATCTCACTAAATGATGTAACAAGTACCTGCATTGACAATAAGAGAGAGTGGTAAAGAGAGATAAGAGTTTACTTGACAGCAATATATATACTCCAAAGGACAAGAAATATGCCAACAATACCAATACTGTATAGTTAATACATTTTTTTTGGATACTTCTTGCTTTCAAATGCTAAAAAACAGCCAGTTGTTTGTTTAAATTTAGATACCTGCATCCTTACACAAAAGGGTAATGCTACATAATCCAAAAAACAAATATCCTCATGTAAGAGTTTACTCCCTACATCCCAAAATGATAGTCCCGCTTGACTTTTCACACATGTTAAAGGTTACATTATAAGTTTCGGAAATTAAGTGATTTTGATGATACTAACATTTTGGGACAAACAAAATGGGGAAATGGGACTATAATGTTGGGACTGAGGGAGTATGATTTAATAACCTCTCAAGTGGTTTGGTACTGACAAGTTAAAATTGGAGCATAATTACTCTTATTGCCTTGTAATTTGTAAATGCAATTGGGAGGGGAAAAAAAATCAGGAGGAGGGGAAAGGTGAGAAAGGAGAAATTACATCACCGCTACGATTAGGGAACTGGAGAGAAATCATATGAGATTTGTTGTAAAGGGGGAACGCCTCGGAAACCGCCATTTGATACACAGTTTCGTCGTTCAACACCGATCTTAGGTCTGCCGAACCACACACATACATACATACATACATACATAAATAAGCAAATCAACAAAAAATCATCAGCAGTTACATTTTTTGTATGTGTGTACCTTTGGCAATGTATTGAATTTCGCCGGGAGGGGAATTGAGGAGGAACCATTTGGCAATGTCAATCTTCTGTGCGTCGGTGAGCTCCTCTGTTACAGATTCTGATTCTAATGTTTCTTGCCAATCTTCTTCCTCGTCTGCCATTGTTGATCGCCTCCTCCCTTCTATCTCACTCACTTAGCTAATCTACTTTCAAATTCAGAATAATGAATTGGGAGTGTGTAGAGAGAGTAGGAGAGATTTCTATTTCGTCGTGATCTGTCAAATCCCACAATTTTTTTTTAACATTAGAATATTTTAATTCACGAAAACAAGTTTTACACTATAAAAATAGGGGTGTTGTTATATACACCCGTAAAACTTACCCGTAACCGTGCATTACAGTGTTGTACCATTTAAAATTTCAAACATACTACGGCCATATTCATAAATTTTCCCGTAACCGTGCATTACAGTGTTGTACCATCTAAAATTTCAAACATACTACGGGTATATTCATAAATTTTACGGGTGTGTAAAACAACACCCTAAAAATAGCTTAAAACAAGGTTTTTTTTTTTTTTTTTTTTTTTTTTTTTCACAATTCGGTTCTATCTTTTTCCTTTTTTTTTTTGAAGGGAAGAGCCGAAGAGGTAGGTAAAATTGTTCCCTGATTAGTTGGTGTGTGGACTGTGGACCTTCATTTAATCATTAATTTTATTGCTTAGGTATAACTTGTGAAACTTTCTCATCTCTTTTCTTCTTCTTATCTAGGAATTTCCATCTTACTAGTGGGTAACCCGTAGTACGGGAAACTAATTTACTATTTTTTCATTTTTTTTTACTTAATAAAGCAACATAATAACTTTTTGTAATATAATTATATTGTATATGAATTAAAACGTTTGCTTACAAACTTAGAAAAGTTGTGTTAATTTTCTAATTTTGTTGTAATAATTATGATAATTGAAATTTGAATATAAAGATAAATTATTATCATTATGAATTAACTTTTAATTTTATAGATAATTGACTTGATAATATTAGCTATTGTTCAAGAATGATTTTATAAATACACATTATGATTAGTAAATATAAAATGTTATAATGTACATCTAATGTGTTAGTATAATAATTTTATTATGTCTTAAATAAATAATTTTCCTAGTTATAGTAACTAATAGTGTATCCATTATCTTAACTAATACTATTATTAAATAATAATTTAAATAACTATTATAATTACCTAATATTATTAATTATATTTACTAACATATATAATAACAATTATTATACTCTAATAATATTAATAGTAATAATTAACCTATATAGTAACTATTATGATTAATTAATACTCACTCTGTCCTATCGTAAGAGTCATACATTGTTTGCGCACACTTATTAAAAAACAATAGAAAATTGGTAAACATTGCTAGTGGGTTGAGGGTATAATTATCCAAAATACTATTCATTATTTTCCATTATTTGTCATTTTAGGAAAGAGACTCTTACTCTGGGACGTATAAAAATAAAAAGCATGAATCTTACTCTCGGATGAAGTGAGTACTATTAATAGTAAATATTACTCCCTCCGTCCTTGAGTAAGAGTCCTACCTCTCATTTGCACAGAGATTAAGAATTGGTGGAAGTAATGTAAGTGTTGTGAGTGTAAAAGTAAAGTAGGAGATAGAATGAGTGGGAGGAATAGTAAGTTGATTGGTGTTGTGAGTATAAAATTAAAGTATGAGAGAGAAATGAGTGGGATGAATAGTAAAGATTCTTTGCCATTTTACGAATGAGACTCTTACTTTGAGACGTACAAAAATAGAAAGTATGACTTTTACTCTGGGACGGAGGGAGTAATATATACTCCCTCCGTCCCATCCGAAATAGGATTCTTGGTCCCGACACGGGGATTAAGGAATAATAATCTTTTATTATAAAAAGTTGTTTGAAAAGTAGGTGTTGTGAGTATGAAGGAGAGAGAAAATGGGTGGGGAATAATAAATGAAAAGTTGTTGTGAGTATGACAAGTGGGTCCTACTAATAAAAAAATAATAAAAGCTTTCAATTTTGGGATGTCCTATTTCAAGTGGGATACCCAAAATGGCAAAACGTCATATTTCGGGTGGGACGGAGGGAGTATTGTATAATGATTAACTAATACTATTAATAATGATAGTTACCACATATAGTAATTATTATGATTAACTAATTATACTATTAATAGTAATAGTTAATATATATAGCAACTATTATGATTACTAATACTATTAATAGTAATTTTTAATTTATTCAATAGTTAATTATAAAAGTTAATTATAATAATAGTTAACTATTAATAGTCAACTATTATTTGTTTAACATTATTAGCTAATAATATTAATTATTATATAAGGTAACTATTATAGTAACTATTACTAATAATAGTAATAGTTACTATGATAGTTAACTACTATAGTTACCTATTACTAATAATAGTAATAGTTAACTACTATAGTTAGTAATAATAATAGTTACTATGATAGTTAACTACTATAGTTAACTATTACTAATAATAGTAATAGTTAACTATAATAGTTAACTACTAACTATAATAGTTAACTACTATAGTTAACTATTACTATTATTAGTAATAGTTACTATAATAATAAACTATAATAGTTACCCTATATAGTAACTAATATTATTAGCTAATAGAAAAAAAATGAAAAGTCACTTATTTATGAGAATAGTGTTGATGTGGCATCATCAAATTCAAGTTTTTCCATGACTTATCCACATGTCAACACCTTAGCCCTCCTCACCAACTTTAAATATATATATATATATATATATATATATATATAGATTTTTCTTCTCTCGCTTTGATTGAGTGTGAAATCCTTTATTTTATTTTTATTAATTATCAATTTATCAATTAATAATTTTAAAATTAGAGGAAATTAGAGATATATTTTTCAGATATATTTTTTAGATTTTGCAAAGTTGATTTTTTTCTGAAACTCAGATTTATGTTACCAATCACTTTATGTCTCGTGTTTTCGCTCCGTTTGTTGAAAACCATTGTATTATCTCTATTTGTTAAGAGTATTTGTCTTTTGTTTGGTTTGTTGAGAGCCTTTTGTCTTTTCTGTTTATTCATGTTATCAAGGTTGACTAATCTTACAATTCTTTTGATGCTCGATTGACGACTTATCGATAATCCATATGCACTAATAACTAGTGTGTTAAAAGTGAAATCTTTTTCATGAATGGGTTTTTTAAATGCATATGTGAGGCAGCGTTGACTTCCTTATTTTTAGGTAGTACAAGTAATATAAAAAGGGTTCTTGTACATTAGTTTATTTTAGAATCAAGAGAGAAAATTCAAGAATTTTATTTTAATAAATAAAATAAGGATGAGATTTCTTTTCTTGTTCATCCTTCTCTAAACCAAATTCATCATGGCATCAGAGCTGTGATTGATCCAAAAATCGCTTCCGCACACTTTTTTTTTTTTTTTTTTTTTTTTTCAGTTTCTTAAATCTGTTTGGTTCGGTTTTTTTTTGTACTACTCCCTTCATAACTATGACGGCAGCAACGAAACCAAGCCGAGTTTCGAAACCAAGGGTTTGGAGACGGTGCAATGCGATGGTGAAGGGTTTCATGAAGAAGAAAATTAGAAATAAAGTCAAGCTTGCAATGACGGCGCGAGAGATTTGGGGAGACTTGCAAAACGTGTTGGGAGTGAGAGTACGCCTAAGACAAATAAGCTAAAGCGTGCTATAACCCGAATGAAGCAAGGAACGAAATAAATCAGTATAGCCGAAATGCAGCCGTCAACCAGTTGTGCAACTATTTGTTGAGTCAGTTGTGCAATCGGTTGTTCAGTCAAGTGTATAATCAGTTATGCAGATAGAGAATCCCAAGCGTACGTGCTGTTGAAAGATGTGCTATACTGTGGGAAACTGCTATCCGAAGGACGTAAGAAGACGTGAAGGGGCGACACAGATTATGAGACACCTTGCAAACAAGGCACAGGCGAACAAAGGTCTCTGGTTGGAATGATTGAGTTTTTTTTTTAAGTTTCAAGTTGGGCGTTTGTATCCTTCACGCGCCAACTTGAGGGGAGTGTAGGAGTCCAAATCTCGGCTGATATGAGATTATCTTGGAGATCAGATTTGCACGAGATCCTAATCTCCTTATCTCTTTTTTAGTTGCTTAGCATATCTTCCTAGAGTTTTAGATAATATTGTTTTCTAAGTAGTTTTGACTTCCTTATTTTTAGGTAGTACAAGTAATATAAATAGGGTTCTTGTACATTATTTTAGAATCAAGAGAGAAAATTCAAGAATTTTATTTTAATAAATAAAAGAAGGGTTAGATTTCTCTTCTTGTTCATCCTTCTGTACACCAAATTCATTAGTATCTGCGCAACTGAAGATATTGTAAGGAAGCGTGTTTGATGGAAGATAGGCACGAGGGAATCAGTCTGAGTATGGGATGACATTTGGTTATGATATGATGATGATTTCAGGATTTGGTTTGTCTCTATGTTGTTTTCATTATTGACTAATGTATGTATTGCAAACGCTTTGACATATACTCCCTCTGTCTCAGCAGAAGTGACACCAACTTTTGGGACACGGAGATCAAGGAAAGGTAGTAGATGTGTGGTAGAAAATGAAAAGAGATAATGAGTGGGGTAAATAGTAGTGTTGGTTGAATAAAATGAGTGGTGGAAAATGAAGAGAAGGAATGAGTGGGGTTAAATAGTGAGGTTGGTTGGATATAAATATATTAAAACATTTTGTTGGGTATGCTTATCACTTAACCCTCCTACTTATGTTAGAATTGATTGATACCATCACCTGTGTTTATTTTAAGGACTTTAGGACCCTATGTAAGAAGTTTTGTAACTTCAATTTTTAGCTAAGTCCTCTTTATAGACTAGGCTTAGTATCTAGGGCTGAAGCTATAATTTCATGGTAAATAGAGCAAAGGCAAAGCATGGTGCGCACCCCTTCCATGAGCAACACATCCTTTCATGCGCAACGCATCACCTTCTGCGCACTCCATGCGCATGAATCTCATACGCACTCAGACTTGCCTTAATTCTCACTTTATGACCTTACCTTATGAAGCTTGGAAAGCGTCTCAGCAAGCTACGCTTTTGAATGAGCCAAAATTGCTGATGAGGACAATCGACAAAACTAGAACACTCAGCACACACGAAGATGGAGACGCTCCCCTTGTTTGAAATTAAAATCTGAAGACAGCTGTCACTCTTGAAGATTTTTGAAAGCTGTCATCTTGATGTCTCCAACGGCTATAAAGGACAGCTGCGCGCCAATCACAAAGCGACAGCACATAGTCCTTGCTCTGCTCCCCAACGGCTAGTTTTTGGAGCTCAGCTATAAATAGCATGCTCATTCCCTTTTTCCAAGCTGCTGGTGTGTTAATTGAGAATTGCTTAAGATTTGCTTCCAAAGAGAAACTTTGAAGATTTGAAGATTGCCTACAAGATTTCCAGATTTCTAAGATCAACCTTCATACCTTCATAACTTCACCAAGCCCAGATCCTATAAAGCCTTTGTAACACCAGAATCTTGTGCTCTCCATCTCATAGATTTAAAGAGCCCAGATTTCTGATACACACACACACCTCTTGAAGTTTCGATCTCATCGATCTTACTTCTAGAGATACACCGGTTATTGTCTAGTATTTTGTTCTTTCACAGATTTTAGATCTTTGAGTTAGTTTTGTTCTACCTCGCTGTAACTTGTAAACTCTCTCATATAATAAGATCTCCATTAGAAATCCAAGACTAACCATCTTGGTAGAGGACGTGGATCTTTTCCCGATCGAACCTCTCCAAATAGCTTGTCTATTGTTTGTGCTTTTCATTCTACATTTAAGCTTTACTCATATATTGTTTTGTTTGATCTTTGTAGATTGTCTTGCATCGTTCGAAGTGTGTTTGTGAGCTTTTTGCCTTAGTTCCATCTTGCGCCTATCTTTTAGCTAAAACTTAGTGCGTGCGTACTTACACTTCTGCGCATACTCCCTGCGCATAAATGACTGCTTTAAGACTTCCGCTGTGCATTTCACACTCTTGCTGCGCGCTATACTTAGCCAAATTAAGAGTCGTGCGCATTCGCCATTGCTTTGCAAAAGGGTTTGAAAAGAATTTTAAAAACGCTATTCACCCCCCCCCCTCTAGCATTTTTCATACCCTTGTTGCCCTTCTGGGACCAACAAGTGGTATCAGAGCAAACACCTTTATAAAACATTTTCGTTTTTCAAGCTTAACAGCTTGGGTGCCGATTCGATATGGCAAACTCAAAACCTATGGCAACTGCTAACTACACTCACGTTCCGGTCTTTGATGAAGATCATTTTGACGTGTGGAAATTCAGCATCTTAACTCATCTCAACTCAATCGATGAAAGACTTCATGACACCGTGGTTTATGGACCTTACATTCCTATGAAAGCGAATCCAAATCCGTGTACAAATGTTGTTCAACCAACTGTCAAGAAACCAAAGGAAGAATGGACTGAGGAAGAAACAAGAAGAGTTGCAAATAATGGTAAAGCAAGAAACATTCTTCTAAGCACTCTAAGCACGGCTATGAAACAACAAGTCATGCATTGTGCTACCGCCAATGAGTTATGGGATGCTATTGAAGAACATATAGAAGGAGACACCGTGTGCAAGGAAAACAAGAAATATGAAGTACAAAAGAGATTCAACAATTTCTCTCAACTTCCCGGTGAAACCTTAAGACAAACTTATGAACGCTTTTGTGAAATTATTAATCTATGTATTTCACTTGGCATGAAGTTCTCGAACAAAGATTTAAATGTCAATTTTCTTCAAGCTTTTGGATCAAGATACTTACATAAATCTAGCGCCCTAGAAGACGCTGGAACTTTGGATGTATGGACACTTAGAAATCTTTATGCAAATCTCAAAGTCTATGAACTCAAGCTTCAGCGTATAAGTGAAACTGAAGGAAAATCCAAGTCCATTGCAATGGTGGCGCAAAGAGAAGAAGCACCTGCGCAAGCTCAAGTTCAAGTTGAGAAAAGCGCAGATCCCAAAATTTCTACTTCTGAGCTATTGGACATGGATGATGAAGACGTCGCTTTATTTGTGAAGAAATTTCAAAAGTTCAGAAAATTCTCAAGACCCGGCTCAACCAACAAATTTCAAGGATCTACCAGCAAAGCTCCTCAAAAGTTTTCAAGGAGCAGTGATTCAAAAAGAAAAGAAGATCTTGTTTGTTTTAATTGCAGGAAACCCAGACATTTTGCATCAAGCTGCCCGATCCCCAAATTTGAATATATGCAGAAGAAGAGCAGCCATACTCCCAAATTCACTCCCAAGTTCACTCGTCACAAGGGAATGATTGCTGAAGAAGAAGCACCCGCAAATGAGCACAACACTTGGATTGAAACAGACTCCGATGAGAGCGATGAAGATTCCGATGATGGACTCGTTTGTTTGATGGCAAATGATGATGAAGTTGATACTTATGATTCTGATGATGACTTCTCCAAGGATGTTCCTGATATGAATTCCTTGAATAAACCTATCAAGAAATCTGCAGGTTTTCAAGAAGAGAAAAGGAAGAAAGGACCAACCATCAGCGAGCTCGTGGAATAAGGATTTCTCACTCCGGCTCAAAGTGATGGTGGATTGTTATTCTCACGATGCGATCTAAGTGCAAGGAACAAGTTGAGAAAAGGAGCTTACATTAGACCTCAAGTTGAACCAACTGCTCCAATCTCCAAAATCAATGATGATGAAGTGATTGCTGAACAAGAAAAATTGTTCAAAAAGGCTGAAAAGGTAATCACTAGATTTGATAGTATGAAGGAAGCTTTAGCACTATCATGTGATGAAATTTCCCAGCTTAAGACCGAGAAATCTCTACTTAAATCTGAACTCACCCTCCTTAAGGAGCAGATAAAGAGCATGACTCCTCTTACTGTTAAAAACTCTTTTCTAACAGAACAGAACTCACTTCTTAAAGTTCAAAACGATGAATTGGTTGCTCAAATTACTGATCTTAAAAAGATAACAAATGAGTGGTCCAATTCTCGTGTCACTATGGAGAATATATTTGAGTCCCAAAAAGTCAGTGGTGATAAAAGTGGCTTGGGATTCTCATCAACTAGTGACAACTTTAAATGTGATGTCTGTGCTGAAAGAAATAGTGAATTTACAAACCAGCAAACTTTTGAAATTCTCAAGGAAAAACATTCTAATTCAATGGGTAAAGGACAGGAAAAAGTCAAGAGACAAACATTCCATTATGTCTACCCAACGAAGCAATTTGGGAAAGCTAATGGGAAAGATGTAGCTACAGATGAATCATCCTCTAGCAAAATCTCTCTCGAAATCAAGAGCGCTCCTTCTACAAGTGATCATTATGCGCCAAGGATCCATGCGCCTCACCCGCCATGCGCATCCTAGCCCTATGCGCACTCCTAGAAAAAGCGCTCCAAAATTTCAAAAGAAAGATTTTGTTAAGGACGACTCATCTGACCCAAAGAAGAATGCTATGTTGGGTTTCCAAGTAACATGCGCAGCGGAATATATCAATTAAATTTTTAAGAAACCCAAAGCCATGGATCCGTTCATATGATTAAATCAAATACAACAATATGAATAGAGGAATAACTAACCCTTGATGGCTATGAACTTTTCTCTTTGGTCTTGGTGGAAATCTTGAAGCTTTATCACGAACAAATCACGAACTTTGTAAGATGATAAAATTCACCCTCTAGCGGTATCCACACTTCGAACGAATATCAAAGGAACTTCTTCGATCTTGGTTGCTAGACCAATAATTGTAAAACACGCTTTCACAATTTAATAAAGAACTATATGGAATTTATTTGTGAATTATTTTGTTCCTCAATCAATGATATCTTAGAACAAAATAAAATCTCTCTCAAACTCTTTGAGACTCACAAAAGCACTAGTAAATATGGTCTGGCCGAATTGGGGTTTTTATACACAATTAAGACCTATTCCAAATAGGTAACTTGTGCCAAAAAACCTTTCCTAATCAAATTAGGAATTTTCCTGTCGGCAAGACCAGGCGCCCGCCCGGTACCACCCGAGCGCCCGCTCATTTGGGCAGAAGGTCAAGGCCTTTTCCGGCACATTCAGGCGCCTGCCTGGTTCAACCCAAGCGCCCGCTTGGTTGACCAGGAGGCCCAGAATAATTCAGAAATTCCCTTGAGGTCCTTCGACCCTAAATTCCAATACAGTCCTTTTATTTAAGATTCGTTCTATTGTGTGTGACCCTCTAGGATTATACTAAGTTGGAAATGGGATCAAACATGATCCCATAAGATATGATTAGGTTCTAGCAAACCGTCATACCTACCTAAATAGTATAACTAGATACAAGTTCGCATTCCTTTAGAATATGTCACAATCCCTTTGTCCACGATGTCATTGAACACAAGTCATGGTCAAACAGTCAACTTGTCTTGTTCAATACTTTCTCGATTCCGAATATGTTGATAATTCAAATGCTGTTGATCCAATCAATCCATTTGAGTCCGGCCGAACATTTCATCAACATCATTCCTTCGAGGGGCCCAAGCTTGACATCTCTCCGTGGAGGGACAAATCCATTTAACTTATTATTCTTCCCAACGGGAATCCGATTATGCCAATCATACCCTTTATAACTACCGTGTTAAGGTAGCATTTGAATATGTCAAACACAATATTCATCAAGTGGAAGACTATAATAACTTCATGTCTAAGGATTCAAATGACATAACTAATATGAGATATATGTACGACATAGACCATGACATAAATCTCATACAGCGGGTCATGTCCAGTACCTTGTTCCAAACAAGTACCCATAAATCTAACATGATCATCCCATGATCATTTAGCCTTTATACTAGTGCTTAACAAGTACTAGGGACGGGGATTATTATAAGTAAACATGAACAACAATAATAATCAAAACATCTCTTTATTGATATGAAATAAATGATAACAATTACAACGTTTATTAAACGTGCCTAGGGCACCACTACCAACAATCTCCCACTTTCCCTAGGCCCAATCTCCCATGTATCTAATACCCATGGACCTAACATGACCATCATGTTTAGCTTGTGGAAGTCCATTTGTTAGCGGGTCCGCAACATTGTCATCAGTAGGTACTCTACATATATTTACGTCTCCCCTATCAACGATCTCTCGAATGATATGAAAACGCCTAAGTATGTGTTTGGATTTTTGTTGTGCTCTTGGTTCCTTTGCTTGAGCAATAGCACCATTATTATCGTAATAAAGGTCTATTGGATTAGCAATACTAGGAACCACTTCAAGTTCAGTTATGAACTTCTTCTAAACAGCTTCCTTTGCAGCATCCGATGCAGCAATATACTCAGCTTCTGTTGTAGAATCAGCGGCTGTACTTTGCTTGGAACTCTTCCAGCTTACAGCTCCACCATTTAACATAAACACAAAACCCGATTGCGATCGGCTATCATCTTTGTCGGTTTGGAAGCTTGTATCCGTGTAAGCATTTACAACAAGATCATCTTCTATTCCTCCATAGACCAAAAAGGAGTCTTTAGTTCTTCTCAAGTACTTAAGAATCGCTTTTACAGCTATCCAGTGATTTTTGCCAGGGTCGGATTAGTATCTACTTGTCATGCTCAAAGCATAAGATACATCCGGCCTAGTACAAATCATGGCATACATGATGGACCCAATTGCCGAAGCATATGGAACATCATTCATTTTCTCACGCTCATCGTTTGTCTTAGGACATTGAGTCTTGCTTAGAGAAACTCCATGTAACACGGGCAAGGTGCCTCTCTTAGAATTTTCCATACGGAATCTTCTAATGACCTTGTCAATGTATGTACTTTGGCTTAAACCAAGTAGCCTCCTTGATCTATCTCTATAGATCTTAATGCCAAGTATATATGCGGCTTCGCCCATATCTTTCATTGCAAAACACTTTCCTAACCAAGTCTTCACAGACTGAAGTGTAGGAATGTCGTTTCCAATGAGCAATATGTCATCCACATATAAAATAAGGAATAGCACTATGCTCCCACTAATCTTCTTGTATACACAAGGCTCATCTTCGTTCTTGATGAAACCAAACTCTTTGACCGATTCATCAAAACGGAGATTCCAACTCCTAGAAGCTTGCTTTAATCCATAGATAGATCTCTGCAATTTGCATACTTTAGAATCTTGTTCAAAACCTTCTGGTTGTGTCATATACACATCCTCTTGTAGTTTTCCATTCAGGAAAGCGGTTTTGACGTCCATCTGCCATATTTCATAGTCATGATATGCGGCAATGGCAAGCAAAATTCTTATAGACTTGATCATTGCTACGGGTGAAAAGGTCTCATCATAGTCAATACCATGAACTTGCCTATAACCTTTCGCTACAAGCCTAGCTTTGTAAGTATGCACCTTCCCATCCATGTCAATCTTCTTCTTGAAGACCCATTTGCATCCTATGGTTTTTACACCTTCGGGCGCATCAATCAAATTCCAAACTTGATTGTCTTGCATGGATTGCAATTCGGATTCCATGGCTCCAAGCCACTTGTCCGAATCAGGAGAAGACATCGCCTCTTGGTAGGTTAACGGTTCATCATTCTCAATGATTTCTACCTCATTACTATCCGTTACGAGAAATCCATATCTCTCGGGCTCGGATCGTAACCTACTAGATCTGCGAGTTGCTTGTGTATTTTGAACAGGTTCCACAACTCCTTGTGGTTCTTGTTCTTGTTCAACTATTGGTTCAATGTTATTTTCTGGGTCTCGAATTTCTTCAAGATTTATTTTACTCCCACTGATTTCTTTGGAGAGAAACTCTTTCTCTAGAAAGACACCAGTTCGGGCAACAAACACTTTGTTGTCCTCACGGTTGTAAAAGTAATATCCTCTAGTTTCCTTAGGATATCCCACGAAAATACATTTATCAGATTTGTGTGCAAGTTTGTCTGAGACAAGTCTTTTGACAAAAGCTTCACAACCCCAAATCTTCATGAAAGATAAACAAGTTTTCTTTACGCTCCACATCTCATATGGAGTCTTTTGAACCGATTTAGTTGGAACACGATTTAGTGTGAAAGCAGCGGTTTCTAGGGCGTAACCCCAAAAGGATATTGGAAGATCAACTTGACTCATCATTGATCGAACCATGTCTAACAAAGTCCGATTCCTCCTCTCGGACACACCATTCCATTGTGGTGTTCCAGGTGGAGTCAATTGTGAAACTATTCCACAATTCTTTAGATGATCACCAAATTCTTGACTTAAGTATTCACCACCTCGATCTGATCGAAGTGCCTCTATACTTTTGCCAAGTTGTTTTTCTACTTCATTTTGAAATATTCTAAATATCTCAAATGCTTCACTTTTATGTTTCATTAGGTAAACATACCCAAATCTACTATAATCATCAGTGAAGGTTATGAAGTATTGAAATCCTCCCCTAGCATTGCTACTTAATGGTCCGCATACATCGGAATATATCAACCCCAATAAGTCGCTTGCCCTTTCACCCAACTTGGTAAAAGGTGTCTTAGTCATTTTTCCAAGAAGACACGACTCACAAGTATCATATGACTCGAGGTCACATGAACCTAAAAGTCCGTCCCCATGGAGTTTTGAGATACGCTTCTCATTAATATGACCGAGACAGCAATGCCACAAATAAGTATGATTTACATCATTAGGTATAGATTTCTTGTTTACATGATAGACATTGTCATTATTTTCATTCTTGACATCCAAGATATAAAGGCCATTAAATGAATTAGCAATACCATAAAGCACATCATTTAAATAAATAGAAAATTTCTTATTCTCAATAAGAAACTTAAAACCTTCATTATCCAAACAAGAAATTGAAATAATATTTCTGCTTAAATCCGGAACATAATAACAATTGTTCAAAACAAGAATTAATCCGGAAGGTAAAGTGACTTCATAAGTCCCTACGGCTAATGCAGCAACTCTTGCTCCATTCCCCACGCGTAGATCTACTTCACCTTCTTTAAGCAGTCTCCTATTCTTTAGTCCCTGCACATTTAGACAAATGTGAGAACCACATCCGGTATCCAATACCCAGGAATCAGTGGTAGAAAGGAGAATATCTATCATATAGATACCTGAAGTCGACGCAGCCTTGCTGCCCTTCTTCTTCTTTTGCTCTTCCAAGAAAGCCTTGCAATTACGTTTCCAATGACCAATTTCTTGACAATGGAAACAAATTGCATCCTCTTGTGAATCGGGTTTTGCCTCAGAAGCCTTGGCAACCTTTGCCTTGCTTATTTTGGGTTTGACAACTTTCTTACCCTTTCCTTTGGCACTAGCCTTCTTCCCATCATGAACCAAGAGCACGGGAGAACCTTTCTCCACAATTTTCATCTCTGCAGTTTTGAGCATCCCATGCAACTCAGAGAGATTCTAATCCATTCCATGCATGTTATAATTCATCACAAACTGATTATAACTTTTAGGCAATGAATTAAGAATGAGATCCATGGCTAGATCCAATGGGATTGGATAGCCAAGTTTCTCAAGGTGCTCTATATAACCTTTCATTTTAAGAAAGTGAGGACTCACTTGTTGCCCTTCATTCATTTTACAAGTAGTGAATGCAACAATGGTCTTGTACCTCTCTTGCCTAGCTTGCTCTTGAAACATGGTTCTCAACTCCACGCCTATCTCATAGGCTTCCAAATGTTCCAAACTTTGTTGGAGTTTTGAACACATAGCAGCAAGCATGAGACAACTTACATCTCTAGAATCATTACGATGTTTCTTGTAATTGTCCCTTTTTACCCTAGGGGCAGTAGGCGGTGGTTCAGCAGGGAGAGCCCATCGAGAATGTACAACTTATCTTCTTGCCTAAGAACGATTCTTATGCTACGGATCCAATCTATAAAGTTTGTACCATTCTCTTCGAGCTTATCCTTCTCAAGGATCGATCGCAACGACATTGATTGAGTGTTATTAGTCATTATCTACAAATATGCAAAATTTCCAAAATTTAATAAGTACCGGTTTCATTAAAGAGATAAACAATGTATTTTTCCAAACAAATACTCCCACTAAATTATATAACCTTCTTACACATCCAATGTATAATATAATTTAATTGGGCTAAGATCCAACTTTAATTTAACTTTTGAGTCCACGGAGGCGGACCGCTCAAAAACTAAATTAATTAGGTAGACAATCATGTCAATCATATCCCATATGATTCTTAGATCCTTTTTATGAGATTCTTTGAGAAATCCGATTTCAAAAAACATGTTTAATCTCATCTTTTGCCTAGGCCCAAAACTGTTTTGACGCCTAATTAAGTCCGACCATTTTAAACGCATAGGAACCATTCAATTTAACGCACCTTGCGGAGGCAAGCCCACATTAAATTAATGAACCTCATCTTGCTCATATATGAATAAAATCAATGCACTTCGTGGAGGCGAACCCACATCAAAATCACCCATATATAAACAAGTGTTTTAATCATGGCATGGCAAAGAAGGACTTAAAACTTTCTTTGAAGGTTCATCACATATAGCATATAACACATTTATGAGCACATAATATAAACATGTTACACATCAAGTTTAGCCACTAAATTAATCTCTATTAATTTAAGCATGATATTTATGTGTCATTAGTTTCTCTATAATTATGAGGATGAGACTATTTCAACTTTGGTTATTATCTCCAAATCAAGACAACAAGAAGTGCGGTCGAACTAAGCCATTAGGCAACCACAATCCCGCACTAATTCAAGAAACCAAGAAAGTAGTCCATGTGGCCGAAACTAAGCAATAGATGGTCTCGATGAACGTAGGCCAATTGCATTCACAATTCCACATGGATCTCCAATCATTGAATCAAGAACTTTGTTTCTCAATTTTAGCAATTATGAACTCTTCATAATTCTAACTTCGTTTTATCTTTGAAACTTTGATTGCGATCAATTTTGGGAAACACAATCTCGATGAACGCAGATTAGCCATCCAAAACTTGAACCAATCTAGGAATCACAAGACTAAAACAAATAGGAAATTCAAACCCCAAAATCCACACACAAACCAACTACCCAAAACCCATTCCAGATCAGCAAGTCTGGATTGGTTTTGTTACTGGTTTTGTTGAATTTATCGAAAATTCTATATTCAGATTTTATCCAAAATCAGAACATATTCTGCCGAGCGCGCGCCCGCCTGGTTATGACCAAGCGCCTGCCTGAATGGTCAGAATGGTATAGAATTTTAAAGTTCGAAAATTTTGTCTCAAAATTATTTTTCCCCCGATTATTAAAACTTTGATCTAATCAAAAATCAATAATCGATATAATTCATAATCCACCATAATTTTTATTGCGATTGAATCGTGCGATTAAAGTTGCAAAACAATAAACCACATAAAATCACAAAACACATAAACATCATATAATCCAATATTCATATCATGCTTGGCACATAAACAATTTATATACACATAACATGATCCAAGTATTGAATTAATCAACATGAACGGGGCTCTGATACCACTGTTGGGTTTCCAAGTAACATGCGCAGCGGAATATAGCAATTAAATGTTTAAGAAACCCAAAGCCATGGATCCGTTCATATGATTAAATCAAATACAACAAGATGAATAGAGGAATAACTAATCCTTGATGGCTATGAACTTTTCTCTTTGGTCTTGGTGGAAATCTTGAATCTTTATCACGAAAAAATCACGAACTTTGTAAGATGATAAAATTCACCCTCTAGCGGTATCCACACTTCGAACGAATATCAAAGGAACTTCTTCGATCTTGGTTGCTAGACCAATAATTGTAAAACACGCTTTCACAATTTAATAAAGAACTATATGGAATTTATTTGTGAATTATTTTGTTCCTCAATCAATGATATCTTAGAACAAAATAAAATCTCTCTCAAACTCTTTGAGACTCACAAAAGCACTAGTAAATATGGTCTGGCCGAGTTGGGGTTTTTATACACAATTAAGACCTATTCCAAATAGGTAACTTGTGCCAAAAAACCTTTCCTAATCAAATTAGGAATTTTTATGTCGGCAAGACCAGGCGCCCGCCCGGTACCACCCGAGCGCCCGCTCATTTAGGCAGAAGGTCAAGGCCTTTTCCGGCTTATTCAGGCGCCCGCCTGGTTCAACCCAAGCGCCCGCTTGGTTGACCAGGAGGCCCAGAATAATTCAGAAATTCCCTTGAGATCCTTCGACCCTAAATTCCAATACAGTCCTTTTATTTAAGATTCGTTCTATTGTGTGTGACCCTCTAGGATTATACTAAGTTGGCAATGGGCTCAAACATGATCCCATAAGATATGATTAGGTTCTAGCAAACCGTCATACCTACCCAAATAGTATAACTAGATACAAGTTCGCATTCCTTTTGAATATGTCACAATCCCTTTGTCCACGATGTCATTGAACACAAGTCATGGTCAAACAGTCAACTTGTCTTGTTCAATACTTTCTCGATTCCGAATATGTTGATAATTCAAATGCTGTTGATCCAATCAATCCATTTGAGTCCGGCCGAACATTTCATCAACATCATTCCTTCGAGGGGCCCAAGCTTGACATCTCTCCGTGGAGGGACAAATCCATTTAGCTTATTATTCTTCCCAACGGAAATCCAATTATGCCAATCATACCCTTTATAACTACCGTGTTAAGGTAGCATTTGAATATGTCAAACACAATGTTCATCAAGTGGAAGACTATAATAACTTCATGTCTAAGGATTCAAATGACATAACTAATATGAGATATATGTACGACATAGACCATGACATAAATCTCATACAGCGGGTCATGTCCAGTACCTTGTTCCAAACAAGTACCCATAAATCTAACATGATCATCCCATGATCATTTAGCTTTTATACTAGTGCTTAACAAGTACTAGGGACGGGGATTATTATAAGTAAACATGAACAACAATAATAATCAAAACATTTCTTTATTGATATGAAATAAATGATAACAATTACAACGTTTATTAAACGTGCCTAGGGCACCACTACCAACATGCTATCCCTAAGAAAAGTAAAGAGTTTGTGAAAACTCATGTGATTAGTGGCTTTCATCATTGTACCATTTGTGATTGTTCTGGACACAAGGCCATGGAATGCCTTTTGCGATTCACTCCCAATGCCAAATGACGTAAAAATCCTAAGGTCAAGCAAGAGTGGGTTGTCAAAAGTTGCTAACCCTAGGACCCAAAAGGAATAAAGGGG
The DNA here is from genome assembly GCA_026119855.1 of Campanula takesimana. Lineage (NCBI taxonomy): Eukaryota > Viridiplantae > Streptophyta > Magnoliopsida > Asterales > Campanulaceae > Campanula > Campanula takesimana. Next base: position 223,622 of record JAOWBW010001081.1, read on the forward strand.
ACCTGCTTAAATGTCTATATTTCAGGTTCTTTGTTTCATGGCTGGATCTTCAAAAGCTAGAAATTATGAATGGATTCTCGATAGTGGGTGTTCAAGACACATGACTGGAGATGAATCCTTATTAGAAGATGTCCATGAAGAAAGAGGTCCCTCAGTTACATTTGGTGATAATAACAAGGGTCAAGTTATAGCATATGGAAAGCTTAAGAAAGACAAAGTGTGCATTGAAAGAGTATCTCTCGTCGAAGGACTCAAGCACAACTTATTATCCATATCTCAATTCTGCGACAAAGGATTAGAATGCCATTTCTCTTCAACGCAATGTCTTATAAAGAATGGAAAAACTGGAGATGTCTTACTCACGGGTTATCGTAAGACAAATATTTACATTATTGATTTCCATAGTATGAACTCTAGTACTAATCTTTGTTTTGCAGCCAAAAGTGTAAGCGAGAACAGTTGGCTATGGCACAAGCACATGAGTCACTTGAATCAAATGTCTATCAAAACTCAGCAGGGACAATCTTATCAAATGACTCCCCAAAGTTGCTGATCATCATGACAACAAATGCGCAGCTTGTCAACTAGGCAAACAATCAAAGCAGTCTTTCTCCAGCAAGACGAATCCCTCAACTTCAAAATGATTGTAACTGCTGCACATTGATCTATTTGGACCAGTTACCACTGCAAGCATCAAAAGAAATAAGTATACTTTAGTTGTGGTGGACGATTTCTCAATATATATATGGGTGGAAATGATGATCTCAAAAATATGATTGTTACGACATTCTCACCACTCTATTCAGACTGCTCCAAACCCAAAAAGAAGATGACATTGTTAGTGTTCGATCCGATAATGGAACAGAATTCAAGAACAACGGTGTTGCTCGATATTGCGATGATCATGGGATAGATCACAACTTCTCAACCGCTGGAGTTCCTCAACAAAATGGTGTAGTGGAAAGAAAGAATAGGACATTGATTGAAGCAGGAAAGACGATGATAGCCGAAGCGAAATTGCCTAAGTACTTTTGGGAAGAAGCTATCAACACTGCATGTTTTACTCAAAATCGTTCCCTCATCAACAAACGTCACAACAAGACTCCATATGAACTATGGCGTGGAAGAACTCCCAACATTGCTTTCTTCAAAATCTTTGGTTGTAAATGCTATATCCTCTACAACGGAAACGAACATAGAGGTAAATTCGATGCCAAAGCCGACGAAGGTATTTTTGTTGGGTATGCTAAACATTCTAAAGCTTTTCATGTTTTCAATAGATCTATATTAGTGATAGTTGAATCTGTACATGTTACTTTTGATGAACATTCTCTCCTTGAGCCACATTTGGCTCCAAATGTTTCTGATGATTCCGTTGAGTCCATTGAGACAGGTGCGCACATACCAGCTGCGCATACACAAGACCAGAATGTATCAACACAAGGAAATCCATCTACATCAGTTGCGCAAAGCATTATCAATAACGCACAAGTAGAGCTTCAGCTGCACCTAATCATGCGCCTGGAGATTCTTCTAATACGCATCAGTCTACTGCTGCATCTGGTGTTAATCCCACTTTCAATTCTGAACCAGTTCTTCCTCCAAATTTTGATGATTTTAATACTGGTGAAGATGTGCCAATTGAAGACCTTCAAGTTACTACGACTCAACCTAACTTACCTCCCGAAGTTCGTGAAGTTAGAGATCACCCAATCACTAATATCATTGGTGATCTTCATGTTGGGGTTCGTACAAGGAGAGCTACAAACTTTGATGCTTACACTGCATTTATCTCTCAAATTGAACCAAAGAAGGCTGATGAAGCGCTCCAAGATCCTAATTGGGTTGTTGCTATGCAAGAAAAACTCAATCAATTTGAACGATGTAAGGTTTGGACTCTTGTCCCAAGACCAAATATTCAAGGAGTAATTGGTACAAAATGGGTGTTTAGAAACAAGATGGATGAGAATGGAACCATCACGAGAAACAAAGCAAGATTGGTTGCACAAGGCTATAGGCAAGAAGAAGGAATTGATTACGATGAAACATTCGCGCCCGTAGCAAGGATTGAAGCTATCAGATTATTTCTAGCTTACGCTGCTCACAAGGACTTCAAGTTATATCAAATGGATGTGAAGAGTGCATTTCTGAATGGTGAACTTCAAGAACAAGTCTACGTTGCTCAACCACTTGGGTTTGAAGATTCACAATTTCCAAATCATGTCTACAAACTCCAGAAAGCTTTGTATGGACTCAAGCAAGCACCAAGAGCATGGTATGATACATTATCCAAGTTACCCATCGAAAAGGGCTTCGCTCGCGGTAAAATCAATACCACTCTTTTCATTACCAAACATAATGGTCATAAACTACTTGTTCAAATATATGTTGATGATATTATATTTGGTTCTACTAATGAATTGTTGTGCAAGCGCTTTGAGAAACTAATGAAGAGCAAGTTTGAAATGAGCATGATGGGAGAACTCACATTCTTCCTCGGGCTTCAAATCAAGCAAATGAGTGAAGGTGTATTCATCAATCAAGACAAATATACAAAGGACTTAATCAAGAAATTTGGACTTGAGAACGCCAAAGCATACGATACTCCAATGGCTACCGGCAACAAACTTGACAAAGACTTAAAAGGTAAAAAAGTTGATCAAACTCTTTATCGAGGAATGATTGGCTCACTCCTTTATCTTACTGCTAGTAGGCCTGATATTATGTTTAGTGTTTGTGTCTGCGCTCGTTATCAATCTGACCCTAGAGAAGCGCACTTAATTGCTGTGAAACGTATAATACGATATCTCTCTGGCACTGTTAACCTTGGACTTTGGTACACCAAAGATTCGAACTTTAAACTTGTAGGTTATTCAGATGCGGACTATGCAGCATGCACAATTGACAGGAAAAGCACAAGCGGCACTTGTCATTTCCTTGGATATCGACTTGTGTCTTGGGCCAGTAAAAAGCAAGCTGCAGTTTCTGTCTCTACAACCGAAGCAGAATATATCGCTGCTGGAAGTTGTTGCTGTCAAATTCTGTGGATGAAGCAACAATTAGTAGACTATGACATCAAAGAAGAAAATTGTCCCATTTATTGCGACAACACTTCAACAATTGCTGTTTCTGAAAATCCTGTCATGCATTCGAAGACCAAACACATCGACATTAAATATCACTTCCTCAAAGACCACGTGGAAAAAGGGAACATACATCTAGAACACGTGGGAACCGACTATCAAATCGCCGACATTCTTACAAAAGCACTTGATGCTAAGAGGTTCATCTTTTTGAGAGGTGAAATGGGTATGCTTGAACTTAGCTAAATTTTGTCAATATGATTTGTCAATACTAATGATTTTGCTTGTGATAAATTCTAAGTTAGATATTCATCATGCGCCTGCGCACAAGAAGCGCCCTTAGATATGCGCATAAGGTAAATCAGTTGTTTCTTTATAGAAACTCTGCGCAATACACTGCTGCGCATAACTATCATGCGCATGACCCGTGGACCTAAGGTAAGTTCTCTTTTCAATAGTTTCACTTAGGTCCTTGACTTGCTGAGTCAGCATAATTCGCAAGGGTACTTGTGTAATTATTATTTTCCCTCGTCATTTTTTTTAATTGTTTTGGGAAATTACCTTTCTGCCCTCTGCGCACGTCCCACCTCATTTAATGCAAAGGCATTGAGTGACGCGCATTTAATGCTCATTGTGTGCTGATTATGACAGAATAGGAAAAGATTTTCTTTGACCATAAATGACTGACACACGCGCGCGGCTAGGCTTTTTCACGCGCGTTCCTCATTGGTCCACGTCATTCACGCATGCTCCTCACCTGCGCGTGCGCCTCACTCGCCTGTCTTTCACCAACTTGTTGTCAGCACGAATGACGTCACCATCCATTTTGATGATTAAAACCTACTCCGTCCGTCTCTCTCCTCACTTCTCCTCTGCTCAAACTCTCCTCAACCGCCTTCCTCTCTTTCTGACATCTCTCTCTCTCTCTGCACTCAATCTCTACTTTTCCTTGAAAACTTATCTATATATCATGGCTCCCAAGAAATCATCCACTTCATCTTCCAAGAAGCAAGAGGATCCACAAATGGTAAGAACTTCAATCTCAAACTTTTAGTTTTCCGCCATTAATGAGTTCGAAGGTCTGTATTTTCCCTTTCTGATTTCTCAATGTTTCGTTGCTCGTTTTTCAAATTATTTGATGGTACGTGTTCGATTTACTATTAGCTTTTCATTTATATAATTTGTTTTACGATCAATGATCATTTGATGTGTTTTCTGTGAAATTTCGAATATTTTGTCTTTTTGAATTCTCTTCTTCGGTTTTTCTCAGATCTTGGTTGTATGTTTATGATATTGTTGTTATGGTTTACTTGTTTGTGTGTGATTTTTCATTACGAACATTTTGATGTGCTTTTTATGCATTTTGGAGCACTTTGACATTTTTATGTTCTTCGTGTATTCAATACATGTTCTTCGTGTTCTTGATGAATAGTCATATGACAAGCCTTGATATGATTCTTGATTGTGTTTCTTCTTTTCGCGCCAACTTTAGGCGTTTGGTTTAAAATTGTTTGTTTTGGACATTTTTACCCCTTTTCATTTCCTATCTTTTTCTAAGTATGGAGTCTAGTTGCGCAACGCATATTGCTCATGCGCATGCGCTTCTCTCCATGCGCATGTTCAGACCTAATTCTCCACCTTTGTTTTGCGCAGAATCTCAATTACTTTATTCCTGGATGGGAACTTGATGTGGAAGACCTAAAACTGGATGCGCTAGGACGCTATATGGTTGAAATCATGGACAAATCTGGGATTTTGCCTCTCTTCTCCAAAGGCTAGGACTTTATTCTTCCATCTTACATCGACGAGTTCTTCAGCAATGCAGAAGAAATTGAACGAATGTACGACGACATCTCAGTTCCTTGTCTCAAAAGTTCTATCCGTGGAGTTTCTATAACTATCAACTACGCGCATATCAGACAGACGATGGGTTTACCAGCGTGCAATAAGAAGAAGATACCTCAGGATGTGCAAGACAGTGTTGCGCAGAAGCTTATAAGGATTCCTACTCTGGTTGGTCAGTACAACAACCATGATAGGAAGGATTTTGGGGAATTGATGTTCCACCTCTGCACTCTCATTGGTGACACTATCAACTGTAAAAATGGCAACAAGTCAACATTCATCAGCAAGCAATGGATGTGCTGCGCTGCCATTTACAAAAAGAAGAGGTTAAGCTGGTCTGAAATCATCTTTGATGAATTAGTGCGTTGGGTGCGCGTCTACAAAAGAAGGCAGCTGATCCAAAAAAACCAGCCAAGTAAAAAACGCATTGCAGAATTCTAACTGCCATCTTCATGCGATTCCCATCAGTGCGCAAACTGGCTGGAAGATGACCCCTCTCTCAAAGTTGATGTGACTTCCACGCGCACGTATTCTCGCGTATTTCTTCAGAATTTCCGCCGTGAAGTGAACAACTTTGATTACTGCATGTACTGGGCTGCTGACCCCATTGAAGTGTTTGAAGATATTCATCCTGAAGATCAAGGATCGCCTCCTGTATCTAGTGGTGATATTTATGAGGCATCTTCAACTGACTCTGATTATGAAATTGAATCCTTCTTTGAGCCGGTCCCAAGCAAAGTAGGCGACAAGGAGAAAGGCAAGGGCATTGCTGCTGATGCGCCTTTGCGCAAGAAGAAGAAGGCCAGCAAATCTACTGCTGCGCCTGGGATAACCATTAAAGATCCTACTGCGCAAACTCCGAAGCGCAAGGCTACTTCGGACCCTGAGCCTCCTAAGAAAGCAAAGAAGACCAAGGCTCCTGCTCCTGAAGAAAAAGGAAAAGCCAAGGCTGCTGCGACTGTTAAAAAGAAAACGAAGAGGAAAAAGGCTAAGGAATCAAGAACCCTTCTGGATGAGTCTGATGAAGATGTCCAAGTAGAAGCTGATGTTGATGCTGCGCCTCCCACTGCTCCAGAATCAAAGCGCACATCTACCCCTCCTGCGCGCCTCGAAGAAGATGAATTTGAAGGTGCTTTCAATGATCCTCTCATCAGCCCTTCCAAATTCACTGGAACTTCCAAGGCTGCTCAATCTCAGGGGGAGAAGCAAAAGGAGACTGCAAAGCCCATGCGCACTAATACTACTAGTGAGGATGAAGTCCCACTATCTGCAAAGAAGTCTACTCCCAAGCGCCAGGTTAAGAAGGTTGCTACCAAGAAACCTGCCTCAAACCGTACTATGGAAGATTTATCTGATGTTGAATCAGATCCTCCAAGGCATTCTCGTCCGCGCTCTGAAAAGCCTGCGTGTGATATAGCAAGGGAAGCAAGACTTGCTGCTGTTGCGTAAAGGAACGTTGCGCAACAAGCCCCACCAGTCTTTATTGATGGTGAAGGATTTGCTCATGATGCGCCTGATCCTACTGTTTATGAGGATGCGCCTATAGTTGAAGATGGCGAAGACTCGAGCTCAGAAGATTATGAGGTCCATCGTTCTCCTATCCATGCACATCACTCTCTCCAGTTCATGCGCAAGAGCCTCCTGCTGCTGCTGTCACTCCTGTGCAACCTACTGGAGCATCACAGACTTCTCCAATTGTTCCTGCTGTAACTCCAGCAACTGTTCCCTCAGATCCCTCTAGTTCAACAACTGACATGCGTCAAATCTTGTCCATGCTCCAGACTATCCAGGCTAATCAATTTGCTGCGCAAACCCAGCACTTTCAGGTGGTCACTGCGCAAACTAAGATTCAAGAGCAACTGGACGCGCAGTCTGCACGGCTCGATGCGCAAGCCCGTTTCTTTCAGGCTATTGATTGTGCCATTAAGGGGGAGAGTTCTGTAACAAAGGCAACAGTTCTGAAGCTATGCCTCCTCCCTCAGGTTCTGCTGCTGCGCATGCATCTGGTTCTGGTGCTGCGCCCTCTCAAGATTTGATCTTCTGCGCCAAGATATCCACCATGACTTCGACATAATCTCTTATGTGTTCACTAAGATCCCCTCTGTGCATGGGTTGAATGAAGCTTTGTTTTCCTTAGCCAAAACCATCACAGAAATCATTCAGATTGAGTCTGCTAAAGTCATCAAGTCTATTGACAATTTTGCGCCTACTGCCTCCAGCTCCTCCTCTATTGATGCGCTCAAATCTCATATGACTGACTGCTTAGTTCAGTTCAGTGATACTTTTTATGGAAGAATGAACCAGGCTATGCTAGATATGCAAGCAAGTCAGAACATGGTTCAGGTTGAGCTAACCAAGACTTTGGTTGATGCACAGAAAGAAATTCAGGACTCCATAGCTGCGTCCCTTCAATCTTTTGGAAATTAGATGGGGGCGTTTGAAAATTGTTTTAACAGGATTTCCGAAGACATCCAGAGAGATAATGCACTGATGCGCGATGGTATGAAGACTCATGTGAATCTAGTGGTGGAATACAACGCCAAGTTTCAGCAACTGAAGATTGAGTTGATGAACAAGTTTACCAGCTTGCAGAATGAGATGCGCGAAGCACTGCAGCGAATTCATATAGACTAGACTTTGTAATCTTTTTGTTTTGCTGTGCAATTGTAAGTTTTTGATGTGCAAGGTCTTTTGCTTTTGATTTTTCTTCCATTGTAAACTTGTACCCTGTATTTCAAACTTCTTACTTTACCTTTCAAGTTTTAATGAGAGAATTGCATCATTGCACTTTCACAAAACCTTGTTCAATTCAAACTTTTCGTTTGTGGAACATTGCATGTCTTATAAACTTCATGCTCATATCCTTAACAGCTCATATTTCATTGCATAATGTTTAAACATTCAGTTTAAACGCATACTAAAAAACTCATATTATGTGTATGCTCTGAGTGATATTTCTGTCTTTCCTATTGTAAGTTATTTCTCTTTTGGATAGACTAGAAATCTATAGCATTGGCTAGTGTGTACATTGACTTGAGACATGGTTTATCATTTTTTCTTATGGACATGTTATTATCAAGTACAATGAATTGCCTTTGTTATAATAGGTAATGGCATCAATCATTTAGGGGGAGATTGTTGGGTATGCTTATCACTTAACCCTCCTACTTTGTGTAGAATTGATTGATACCATCACCTGTGTTTATTTTAAGGACTTTAGGACCCTATGTAAGAAGTTTTGTAACTTCAATTTTTAGCTAAGTCCTCTTTATAGACTAGGCTTAGTATCTAGGGCTGAAGCTATAATTTCATGGTAAATAGAGCAAAGGCAAAGCATGGTGCGCACCCCTTCCATGCGCAACGCATCCCTTCATGCGCAACGCATCACCTTCTGCGCACTCCATGCGCATGAATCTCATGCGCACTCACACTTGCCTTAATTCTCACTTTCTGACCTTACCTTATGAAGCTTGGAAAGCGTCTCAGGAAGCTACGCTTTTGAATGAGCCAAAATTGCTGATGTGGACAATCGACAAAACTAGAACACTCAGCACACACGAAGATGGAGACGCTCTCCCCTTGTTTGAAATTCAAATCTGAAGACAGCTGTCACTCTTGAAGATTTTTGAAAGCTGTCATCTTGATGTCTCCAACGGCTATAAAGGACAGCTGCGCGCCAATCACAAAGCGACAGCACATAGTGCTTGCTCTGCTCCCCAATGGCTAGTTTTTGGAGCTCAGCTATAAATAGCATGCTCATTCCTTTTTTCCAAGCTGCTGGTGTGTTAATTGAGAATTGCTTAAGATTTGCTTCCAAAGAGAAACTTTGAAGATTTGAAGATTGCCTACAAGATTTCCAGATTTCTAAGATCAACCTTCATACCTTCATAACTTCACCAAGCCCAGATCCTATAAAGCCTTTGTAACACCAGAATCTTGTGCTCTCCATCTCATAGATTTAAAGAGCCCAGATTTCTGATACACACACACACACCTCTTGAAGTTTCGATCTCATCGATCTTACTTCTAGAGATACACCGGTTATTGTCTAGGATTTTGTTCTTTCACAGATTTTAGATCTTTGAGTTAGTTTTGTTCTACCTCGCTGTAACTTGTAAACTCTCTCATATAATAAGATCTCCATTAGAAATCCAAGACTAACCATCTTGGTAGAGGACGTAGATCTTTTCCCGATCGAACCTCTCTAAATAGCTTGTCTATTGTTTGTGCTTTTCATTCTACATTTAAGCTTTACTCATATATTGTTTTGTTTGATCTTTGTAGATTGTCTTACATCGTTCGAAGTGTGTTTGTGAGCTTTTTGCCTTAGTTCCATCTTGCGCCTATCTTTTAGCTAAAACTTAGTACGTGCGTATTTACACTTCTGCGCATACTCCCTGCGCATAAGTGACTGCTTTAAGACTTCCGCTGTGCATTTCACACTCTTGCTGCGCGCTATACTTAGCCAAATTAAGAGTCGTGCGCATTCGCCTTGCTTTGCAAAAGGGTTTGAAAAGAATTTTAAAAACGCTATTCACCCCCCCCCTCTAGCATTTTTCATACCCTTGTTGCCCTTCTGGGACCAACACATTTTCATATTGGGTGGTGTCACTTGTGTTGGGACAGACCGAAAAAGAAATAAGTGTCACTTGTGCTGGGACGGAGGGAGTATTATTTTAAGGTTGCTTATACTTTTAACAATTTTTTAATGTGGGTTATGTTAGAAAATGGGTTGCATAAACATGTTATTAGTAATTCTATCATGAAATCATATTTATAATGTTAATATAAAGTGTAGAGGATTAAAATGTGTAGAATTCCTGGGTGTAATATTATCTTTTTATGATAGGCAAAATGGTAAATTCACACCACTTATGTGAAAGGGTGTAGTCCCTAAATGAAGTGCCTATTTGTTTCCTATATAAATGCCTTCCATCAGCCTTAGAAACATACTACATACAATTCATTTCTCTCATATATTATCCTCATTCATTTCTAGAAGATCAAGAGAAAAGACACTCATCATTTAGAAGTACTTCATCCCCTACTTCTTCTTCTTATTGTCCCTAAGACAACATCAAGATGGATTGTATAACGCTTTCGCCTTCATCTTCTCCCTTCAACTTATTCCAGATTTGAGTTATGGCATTAGTGGGATAGAAATTGTTCCAACAATTGGTATCAGAGCCCGCTCAAATTCTGGTTTGAGTTTTCTGTTGAATCATGTATTCTGTTGAATCATCAAGTTTTGATGTTGTTTTGAGGATCTAATTCGTTAATAGAGTGCTGATATTCATCATCTAATAAAGAATTTATGAAAATGTTGATGATGATGTTTGAAGTTTTGCTCAATATGACACAATGGTTCAAGCAAGATTATCCCTACATAGCATAGTTGTGTGTTGTATAATGCATGAACTATGTGGATCTACTTGCTTGATCATGTTGTTTTAAAATAAGATTATCCCTAAATAGCATGGCTATGCATTGTATGATGTATACACCATGTGGATCTACTTGTTGTTCATCATTTTGGGTTAAAAAATTGGAAAGTGCAGCAGCCTTTTGCATGAACTGGTGCTACATGGAAACAGGTGGTCCGGCCGGGTATTATGTTAGGTCCGGTCGGACCTCCTGGCATGGTCCGGCTGGGTATTCAGCCTAGTCCGGTCGGACTCTATAAAAGGTGCGGTCGGGTCTTTGGTCAGGTCCGGTCGGGTATTAGCCTGGTCCGGTCGGACCCTAAGGAATTTTCTGGTCGGGGCATTCTGTTCATAGGCCATTGTTTTTCAAGGTTTTTTGCACATTTTGTTTACCCTTTTGAGCAAAAATACATTTCTCAAACCATACATTTGTGATTAATTATATGCTTAAACAATTTTATACATTTTAAAATTAATATTATCACCAAAGTGATTCACGTTATTTAAATCCAAATTGTTAAAGTGTTGAATGTTTATGTTAATATGTGAATGACATGAATTTTTCAAAGAAGATCTTGTTATTTGACAAAATTTGTACATTCATTTGGTAACAATAAAATGGACATTAAGTTGTTTTGTTGGATACTTAAGTCGGCCCAAAGGAAGATTAAGTATTTAATTAAAACGTCGTTCAATTTATTGGTTACCTTAAGGCAATCATTTGTGAATCAACTCGCAATCCAAATATTAGTTTTTGATGTCATGTGATTACCTTATAGATGGATTTCATTGATATAATTAATCATTTCTTCATTATGTAGTTACTTAACATGTTTTGTATTTCACTCTTTTTCTCAATTCCACAGATTTACTTAATGCTTCATCCATAACTGCTGCTATATTATACCTTACCGATGCTTAATGGGATAAACTTTAAAACTTGGAAAACAAAATAACAATGATCTTAGGCTGTATGGACATTGATCTCGCATTAAGGGAACCGTTTACTCTTCCCCTCACTGATAAAAGCACTCAAGAAGATCGCTTAAGTGCTGAGAAGTGGAAACGCTCCAACCACGTGAGCCTAATGATCATGAAGAATGTTGTCCCGGATACCTTTTTGAACAGTGTCTTCGAGGATGTTGATGCTAAAACCTTTCTTGATACCCTTGAGGAACGCTTTGCAAAAAGAGATAAGTCGGAAACAAGTGATTCCTTGAGGAAGCTTGTTTCCATGAGGTACAAGGGTACCGGGAATTTAAGAGTATATTTTTGGAAATGCTTCACCTATCGACAAAACTAAAAGTACTTAAGTTAAAGATATCGAAAGATTTACTCGTGCATTTAGTTTTGATCTCTCTTCCTGCTGGAGATTATGCCCTAGGCCCTGAGAAAGGACTTACGTGCATCATATTCTCATTTGTTATGGAGATAACAACCCTGGACTATTATATGTTTTACATGTTTATTATAATAATCCCCGTTCCTAGTACTTATGAAGGACTAGTATAAGTTTAAACGATGATCATGTGTATGTGATACAAATTAAACTTATGGGTACTTGTTGGAGAACAAATACTGGACTTGACCCACCTATGAGATTTATGTCATGGTCAGATGTCATAATTAAATCTCATAATAGTTATATCATTTATCTTGAGACCTGAGATTATCATAGTCTTCCACAAGATGAACATTATGTTTGATGTACTCAAACGCTACCCCTAACCGGGTGGTTATAAAGGCTACGATTGGCATACTCAGATTCATGTAGGGAAGAATGATAAGTCAAGATGGGATTTGTCCCTCTTTCAAGAGAGATATCTGCTTGGCCTCTCGATGAGTGAGATTGATGATAGTGTACGGGATACTACGTGCTTGAACTGTTGTCAACTGTCATATTGCTCATATCAATCTACTCGGGATCAAGAAAGCATTGGACAACAGTTGACGTGAACCATGACTTATGTCCAATATGATATCACGTGACAAAAGGATTGTGATATGTTCTATAAGGATGAACGAACGTCGTTAAGTCATATTAATTGGGTGGCTTGCTAGAGTCCGCTCATGATTTATGGGTTTGACCTTGGTCGGACCCATTACCAACTTAATATAATCTTATGGGGTCACACACAAAAGGACGAATTAAGAAAAATGCTAAAATTGGAATAACTAAATTCCTGGCGGGCACGACCGTGCCAGTTATAAAGCACGACCGTGTGCTGATTCGCACGGCCGGCGCGAATTAACAGACTCGACCATGCCATTATTGATTTGCGGCAAGTCGAGCTCGGACCAAGTGGCACGGCCGTGCCATTTGGTGAGCGACCGTGCCAAAGTTACTGGGGCCAGATTTGTCCAGTTTAATAGGGTGATGGGATTTAGGTCTTTTAGGTCATTAAGGGTTAATGACTAGGGACTATAAATATATCTTTTCATTAGCCATTAAACTAATGCAACCTAGTATGTTTGAGAAACATAATTCTTGATCCAAGATTGTGAATCAAAGATCAAAACGCATAAAATTCATATAGCCTTTGAAGATTAGAAAAGTGTTTTCTAATGGGTCTAGCAATCCAGATCTAGAATAGTTCTAGATATTCGTTCACGTGTGGATACACATAAAGGATGCTTGCTTTAGCATCTCAAGTTCGTGTTCCTGTGATGATCGTGATCCGATGAACACGAAGAACGAGGAGATCAAATCTAAAGCTTGAAGACTTGAAGA